>PVJN01027282.1:0-28246 GCA_004026805.1 Lasiurus borealis
TCCAAACCAGTGTTATATGAAATGCTGAAGGGTACTCTTCTAGAAGAGGAAGAAGAAAGAGGTAAAAGACAAAAAATTATGAACAAATACATAGCTATCAACAAGTGAATCTAAAAATTAAGTGAATTAAAAATTTGATCAACAGAATAAACTGGTGAATATAATAGAATCAGGAGCACAGAAAGGGAGTGGACTGTAATTCTTAGGGGGAAAGGGGTGAAGGGTGTACAGGGAGAAACTGGACAAAAATCATACACCTATGATGAGATCAATGGGAGGGAGCTAAGGGCAGAGGGAGGGTGGGAGCTGGGTGGAGGGGTGCTATGGAGGGGAAAAAAGAGAAACAAATGTAATAATCTGAATAATAAAGATTTAATTAAAAAAAATATATGGTTACTTCCGTGATATTTATAAGCCAGCTGAGGAGGAAAGTATATAAGACATAAACATGTGAAGGAAAAAACACATCCAATAACACAAACATAAATTAATTCAAAATGACTCATAGACCATGAGCGCTAGAGGAATGAGAGGTGGAACAACTTGTGCAGAGTTACTGCGTCATGGAGGAGGGGGGATTGCAGCCAGGCTTATAGGACGCATAAAAAAATAGAAGTTTCCAATAAGAAAGCAGGCAGGAACGAAGGTGCAGAAATAAGAAATTCTTGGCTGTGCTGAGAAAGTGGTGATGAGCGGAGTTTGGCTGGAACACTGGATTTGTACGTGTGAAGACAGAGTGGAATAAAATGAGAGGTATACTTTGGTTGGTGGAAGACTTCTAATGGCATGTTTTGGGACTTGGAATTCTGATGTTTAGATAAGGGAAACCACTGAATCTTTCTCAGGAGAAGGTTTAAAAAAATGATATTTCCCCCAGGTGACTCAGGTAAAGAGTAAGCTAGAGAGCTGAGCCTGGGGAGGGTTGATGTTAGAGAAGCCAGTAAGGAGGTGTTTTCAACGGGAAAACTTGGGTATATATGGAACACAATCCTTCTCATAAAAACAGCCTCTGCTGCAGTAATTTATCTAAATAACTATAAGGGACAGAAGATTTCAAATGAGTAGACGACCTACAAGATGATTTTCAACAATGTTTATACCTATTGTTTATTACATATTGTTAGGGGTTTTACTGTATTACAGGTTGAATCCCTATGTTAGATAAAGTCCTAATCCCAACACCTCAGAATGTGACCTCATTTAGAAAGAGGGTCATTGCAATTGGTTACAATGAGATCATGCTGAGTAGGGTGGACACCAGTCCAATAAGACTGGTATCATTAGAAAAGAGGAAAAGTGAGTACACACATATACAGACAAACTCCATGTGAAGATGAAGGCAGAGATAAAATTGATGCTATTATACGCCAATAATGCCTAAGATTGCCACCAAACTACCAGAAGTTGGGGAAGGGGCTGAGATTCTCTCTTACCAGGCCTTAGAGGGAACCAGCTCTGTCAATACTTTGAACTTGGACTTGGAGAACTGTGGGAAAGTAAACTGCAGTTTTTTCAGGCACTCAGTTGGTGGTACTCTATCATAGCAGCCCTGGGAAGTTAATGTATGTGTCAACACTGGAAGGGAAGAGACCAGGTCTTGGAGCTTGGATCTGATGTTCTCTTGAGGTATGGAAGAGGGAAAAAAAACTATTAACTGAACTCGCTAAGGATGAAAACTGAGAAATTTCCATAATGCTTGGTTCCTGGATATATTTTTAAAAACTTTAGAATTTTAAAAAAGGAATCTATCTTGAAAATAAACCTTTGATGTTCAATCACTTCTTGATGCTAAGGATTTCATGTCATAGTAACAGCTTTTTTAGTCATCACTAGCATCTTAAGTAGGTCTGAGTTCAAGATTTTCAATTTGGATCAGTTATTTCCCACCAAAAAAATAAAATAAATCACTCATCTATTATTTTCATGGTTGCACAGGAAATTGCCAAATATGAAGAGGCGTTGACAAATATAAGCATATTACCAAATGATTTGACAATAATTTCCTCAATAGAGTGCTCCCGGTAAGCAATCTCTACATATTCCTCATTTGAAAATTATTCTTACATTGAACTAGTCCAAGTCAAATAAAGAATAGACATTTCCTAAATTGAATGGGATGGAAAAAACAACAACCCATCCTCCTTGAGAGAATAATAATGCCACTGTGGTTTTTCTGGCTTTGCCATTCTGTCCTAATTAGCAAGTAAGATCATCTTTTTTTTTTTTTCATTTCTTTATAGCCTTTCCCTCAAACCACTTCCTACTTTTATTTATAATGTCATTAGGAAAGCACTTATTAACACAAGTAGATTTACTTTTCAAATGTCCTGGCAAATATGCATATCATTTCCGATGAACATTTCACCTCTGGAAAAAAAAAATATCAGCCTACTTTTAAGGATTCATTTTCCGAGTTTAATATTTAAGGTAATGACACTTTACCCTGAGTTTTGTGCCTTTCTATTTACACTTGCGATAAGGGAAATTTCTTGAACACAGCGATCCTGCTTTCCCGTGCTCGGTGCTGCTGACACACTGGACCTTCACGTTTTTCCAGGCACTCAAGGAAGGCCTTCTGCAACCTGCACTCAGTCTTCCTCCAGCTTTCTCCTCCGCTAGCCTGTTAAACCAAGTCTATGCTCTAGTTTCCTATTCAACCCAGTTTGCTAAGCCCTCTACATTCCTGGGCTTTTGCTCCTCCTCAGGTTTATTACTGTTGGATTACTTCCCTTCCCTGTGGCCAGGATCCCATGTCAAATTTCCCTCACACCTTATCTGCTCTCCCTGGGCAGGAATGATCTATCCTTTTGCTTTCGTAGAGCTATTATTGGTTTACACAGATACACACTGGCGACCAAGAACGTGTGTGTGAGTTTTCCAACTCTTACGTGAGGTGAAGGAACGTTTCCTACATAATTGGTTATCACGGACTGTATCCACATGTATGAAAGTAAACAAATACTTCGCTACAGTAGATCTCTGAGAGCATAGAGACTCCACATCTCTTCAACTTCCTGACTCATTGGTTCTCAGATTCCTGGTAAATGGTGCCATTTCTTTATCTGTGGCCTATCGGATTGAATTCTTTATCATTTTATCAAATTGCTTGAACCCATTACTTCTTGATACCAATATTCCTCACCTTTCTTATATTAAATCGATAATTTTTAATCTGTGTCATTTTCATTTTGTCCTGACATGGCTTATCAGGTGTTCAGGAACCCTTTTTCTGCCAAGGGACATTGGATATTTATAACATTTGTGGGCCATAAAAAAATTATCACCTTAAAAATTAGCCTGCTATATTTGGTCAAACGTTTACTTAACTCACCCTTCCTGCTTTGGCAAGGCCAGAGCAAATGATTTAGCGGGCCTTACAAGGCCAGATGTTCCCCAATCCTGAGTCCTTAAACAATGGCTTATTTTACAGAAACTCTGTTCCAAAACATCAATGGTTGAAACAATAAATAACTGAATATTTCCATGGCCTGTGTTGCTCAGTGGTTAGAGTACTGGCCCATCCACCACAGGACCAGAGATTCAATTTCCAGTCAAGGGCACATACCTGGGTTACAGGTTCAATCTATGGTCTGAGAGTGTTTGGGAGGCAACTAATCAATGTGTCTCTATCCTCTCTCTCTCTCTCTCTTTCTCTCTCTCTCTCTCCCCCCTACCCCCTTCTCTCTTGTACTCTCCTTCCCTGTCAGCTCTACCTTCTATTCTCTCTATTCTCTCTAAAAATCAATGGGGAAATATCTTCTGGGGAGGATTAACAAAAATAAAAAGAAATAACTGAATATCCTTCTATCATGTAAATATCTTTCAGAATAATAAACAGCACACTAAAACAAACAAACAAAAAACTTGATCTGATCCTGCTATGAAATCTACTACTAATTCTTCATAATTTTATCAAATTACTTAACAAGTGGTCAATACTAAACATTTCCCATCTCCCTTACTCAATCCTGCCTTAAATCACCTTACACATAAGCCTGTCTGTTTTTCCATTATCCAATGGCTCTGTGTTATCTTTGTTCTTCACCTCTCCTAGACTGGAGATTCTTCACCTCTGCTCCCCTGGAGGTCATTTCTACCTTAAGAAATTGCTGGCTCCACAGTCTCATGCACACGGAGCGATTAATTTCTTCCTTTAGCTTTTCAACGAGGCCTACATTGCGCATGGACTACTCACCAACTGGAGCTCTGGTCTTCCTTCTGGTCCCTTCTACTTTATATCTTACCCTTGAGCTCCATTTCTGCATTTCCAACTCACCATTCTTCCCACTCAGAGAAACTGACTTTCCCTTTAACATTAACATGTCCATTACTGAAGGGATTCTTTAGAGCAGTGGTTCTCAAGCTTTTTTAATGCTGTGACCTTTTAATACAGTTCCTCATGTTGTGGTGAGGAATCTTAAAATTATTTTTGTTGCTACTTCATAACTCATGTTGTGGTGAGGAATCTTAAAATTATTTTTGTTGCTACTTCATAACTGTAATTTTGCTACTGTTAATGAATCATAATGTAAATATCTATGTTTTCTGATGGTCATAGGCTCTACAGCAGCGGTTCTCAACTTGTGGGTCGCGACCCACAGATTGTAAACTGCTAGCAAGGTCACCTAAAACCATCGGAAAACAGATATTTACATTATGAAATTACAGTGATGAAGTAGCAACGAAAATAATTTTAAGATTGGGGGTCACCACAACATGAGGAACTGTATTAAAAAGTCACAGCATTAAAAAAGGTTGAGAACCGCTGCTTTAGAGCTATACCCTATTTATCCCTTTGGACTTCAACTGGAAACCCTAGAAAACATATATATAATCCCAATATGCAAATAGACTGAATGGCAAAACAACCTAACGATTGGTCACTATGATATGCGCTGACCCCCAGGGGGCATGCGTGGAACACAGCAGGCATCGGCAGCAGCTGGCACAGGGTGCAACCTGGTGGGTGCTGGTCATTGTCATGGGGTGAGTCTCTGGTGGTCACTGAAAAGGCTTTGCTCCCACATGCTGTGGTCCCACCGGTGCTCCAATCTGCTGCTGGTGCTGGCCCTGCTCACACCAATTGCCAGCACAGGAGCTGCTGCTCGCACTCGCTGCTGGTCCCCATCGCCCCTCAAGGCTTCTCCACCTCCTCCTGTTCCTGAGGGGCCATCAGGGCCAGAGCCGCCTCGCTCATCCTCTGCCAGCGACGGCCCCATCACACCCACTGCTGAGTGCTCCAATGGCTGCATGCCATCATCCATGCGAGTGGGGCTGGTGTCCTCAGTGTGTGGGAGTGGCGGTAGCAGGAGCAGGGCTGCTGGCAGAGAGGGGCCAGAGGCCATGGTGGGAGGGGCTGGGCGGGGTCACGGAGGACAGACCCACCCTTGTGCCCACCAGAGCCTTGCGGCCCATAAGTGTGCATGAATTCATGCACTGGTCCCCAGTGTGATATAAAAACATGGATAAAATATGAGTAAAAATTTTATTTGTCAATATTTCATACTAGAGGCCCAGTATTCTGAGGGGTATAGTAGTGCGTGAAGGGGCAGGCTGCTGGGGAGGAGCCTGAACCCGGGCCAGGCACTGGCTCATTCTGGCCCTGCTGCACCTGCTGCCACCGCCGCTGCTCAGTAGCACTGGCATGGGGGCGGGAGAGGTTCATGCCACAGCAGCTGCGATAGCCAGCCAGGAGCCCGGTGTCTGCCACCCGTTGGTCAGCTGAGCGGTGCTCCCGCTGTGGCTGTGGGAGTGCACTGACCACCAGGGGGAAGCTCCCACATTGAGTGTCTTCCCCCTGGTGGTCAGTGCACATCATAGCAACCAGTCAAACAGTCAACTGCTCAAACGGTTGACTGGTTGGTTGGTTAAAGTTTTTTTATATATAGACTTACCATCATATGAATGAATATATACCTTAATAATATTGTAAACTGACTCAGAATTATATCCTAGAAAATCTTAAGTAAAAATAGGATTGCAGTATTACTGAGAATTTAATCAGCATCATTATATATATCATCCCCTAATGACAATAAATTGTCCTTAGAAATTACAGAGGAAATGAGTACTATAAAATCTGATTTTAAAATGGGCTAGGTGGGCCGTTGCCTGTGTTCCTCTCTCACATCAGTGTGCTTTTTCTCTCCCTACCCTTTCTCTAAAACCCATAAGCATGTCTTTGAATGAGGTTTTTTTAAAATGGGCATATCACTTATTCTATTATAAAAATGCAAGACCAAGAATAGTAAAATGGTATACTTGACACAAACAAATAAGCAAATAAGACACAATGTTATAATAAAATAAGTAAGCACTGTCACAATATGTGAATGGTGCTTAATTAAGAGATTACTTGATTTTTTTGGAAATGTTTTATTTGTTTACCCTCTACCAAATACTGCCATTTAAATAATCTTATACAAGCTCTGTTTTAATGTATAACAGCCTTTTTAGTTTAATTAGACAAATAAAATAAATTACAATGGCTTTGGAAGTAAAAATCAGCCGTACCTTGGATAGTATTTAATGTACTGAGAATATGATAATTTAATAAGTATAAATGTTCAGACACTGTCTCAACTCTATTATTTTTTATTAATCACACTGTTCAATGCTATTAGATAATTTCAATTTGTATTAGTAACTAAGCAACTTGTTAGACCAAATATCCTATCTAATAAAAGAGTAACATGCAAATTGACTGTACTTCCATTATGCACCAGACACACCCACCAGCCAATCAGAGCTAGTATGCAAATTAACCCAACCAAGATGGTTACAGCCACAGAGAGAGAAGGAGGGAGGCTTGGGTTGCTCCTAGCAATGGAGGAAGCCAAGCTTTTTGCACACCCTTATGGACTCAGGCATCCATTTAAGGCAACAAAGTTTCAATGACTGTGTAAGCAGAAGGCTTGCCTCTGCTCCAGGTTACAAAGTTTCATTATAGAAGATAAATAAATCCCAGATACCAGGGCCTCTGCTGGCTTGCCAGAGGATGTGGCCGGTGTGTGAACCATCACAGGCCCCTCACCCAGGCCACCCCATGTCCCAAGGGAACCCCCACCCTAATCCAGGACACCCTTCAGGGCAAACCTGCTGGCTCCCACCTGTGCACCAGGCCTTTATCCTATCTAATAAAAGAATAATATGCAGATTGACCATCACTCCAACACACAAGATGACTGCCCCATGTAATCACAAGATCTTGCCCCCATGTGGACACAAGATGGCCACCACAAGATGGCCAGTAGGGGAGAGCAGTTGGCAGGGACCAGACCTGCAAGGGAGGACATTTGGAGGTGAACAAGCCTCCAGGGGAGGGCAATTAGGGATGACCAGGCCAGCAGAGGAGGGAAGTTAGAGGTGACTGTGCCTGCAGGAAAGGGCAATTAGGGGCAAACAGGCTTTCAGGGGAGCAGTTAGGCATCAATCTGGCAGGCAGAAGTAGTTAGGGGCAATCAGGAAGGCAGGCAGGTGAGCAGTTTGGAGCCGGCAGTCTTAGATTGTGAGAGGGATGTCTCACTGCCTGTTTAAAAGGGCAGTCGGACATCCCTCAAGAGGTCCCAGATAGGAGAGGGAGCAGGCTGGGTGAAGGACACACCAACCTTGTGCAGGAGTTTTGTGCACTGGGCTTCTAGTGTGTGTGTGTGTGTGTGTATGTGTGTGTGTGTATATATATATATATATATATATATATATATATATATGTGTGTGTGTGTGTGTGTGTGTGTGTATATATATATATATATATATATATATATATATATAACTTGTCTTTGTAATGTCCTTATAATGTCTTTATTAATTGCAATATCTAAAACAACTAGCATATTGCCTTACATATAATAAGTCCTCATTAATTTGTGTGCTGCATATAATTTGAAAGGAAGTCCAGAAACTATTCTTTAACTTTATACAAATCAAAAAGGCCAGTTTTCTGCTTTTATCTTCCATCAGAGAAAAACAACTTTTCTGGAAAAGTAAAACATTCACGCTTTATAGCCATCTTTTTATTTTTATATTTATGTGGTTTATTACTTTTTTCCCAGAAGGAAAATATTTCTAATCTGTTGTGAAAACAGAGTTTATCATTTTTTAATCTTTAATGATGTGAAATATATGTACAATAATCAATGTGCTCTTTTTTTTTAGAACAAAATGTGCAATGTGGAGGAAGTCAACCTACTTAAAACAACAGGAGAGAGGAACAGAACAAATCTGCTCCACATCATTAATTTTCATAAATATCAAGAAGTCTTAAATTCCGCAGCTTAAAAAATATGCATCTCTTTCATTTAAGTAAAATAATTTTACCGTCACTTTTCATTTACCATTCCCATGCAATATTTTATTTGCACATAAAGAGGCTTTCCTGAGGAGACTGTTTCCTCATCTGTGAAGTGAGAATATGCACATTCCTCACGAGGCATAGTCTAGCAAAGTTCCTGGCATACAACAAAAGAATTCAATAAATTGTTTCCTTTCCTCATACTTAAGTTATAGAAAATGATGCTGAGACCCAGAACATGAGATAAAGATCACACAGTAGGCATTGTTAGGCTTCGCATTCCTAGTAGATCAAATGAGAATTAAAATAAGATCAATGCATAAATGCAGGGAGTCATGTAATAAACGTACAAAGACAGAAACAAATTTGTTCCTATAATATGTACTCCAAAGACTTAAAAGCTGTAGTTCCTAAAAATGTGTTCAGCTTAATCTTTATATTAATTCCAGGGACATGCAAATAGTCAAGATTATCTGGTAATGATGCAACAGTTTGTGAGAATCTCAGGTTTCTTCCTCGACCTCATACACTAAGCCTTCTATACGAATCTTTACACAAGCACATAATTTATTTTAGTTTTCAAAGATATTTTGGCACTATGGAATTTAAATTCATTGAATATTATAAAGAACAAAATTACTGAGATCATATAGTTAGTTCCTTGTACAATTTTTCTTACTAAAGCAATTAATTTAAAAAATCAGTCCCTCTCCCACCTTAAAATTCTGTCTTAAATATAGGTATAAAAACAATAAGAAAAATAATTCTCAACTTACATCTTCCTTTGAATTTTTAATTGACAAAGGCTTACATCTTCCTTTGTAGATATTGGCTTAAATAAATATGTAAGAAGATGAGCTGAATAAAACATAAATTAACAGCAGGATTAACTTTGAAGGAGATTCAAGGGTATGGTTTAAGAACATCATTTTTCTATTAAATTTTGAATTTAGATAAGAACCACTTTTCTTTGTCTTTTTATTGAGTTCTAATTGCTTTGGTCTACTACAGAGAAGTTACTGTTAATATTACTGTTGTCTTTTTTTTTTTTAATGTAGCTCAGAAAAATCCTTAGACATAAAGAAAAAAAAATCTGTGTTCCTTTGCTTAGTTGATCATACAAAACAAGTGAATAAACCAAATTTCAACAGCTCATCAAAAAAGTTATAAAGTATTATTCTATAAAATAATTGATTTTAAATCATGAAACACAGCTTTAGTAGGTAACTTTTATTATGCAATACTCCATAAACTTAAAGATTTATATAAGATTTGGAAATAAAACAGTAAATTTGATTCTAAAATTTTAAAATATTGTGAAAACAAATAAATAATCTACTCTAATATAAAAAATGTAAACCAATTGCTGGTATATACAATCGATGTTAGAGGATTATCTGAATTCTATTATAGATAACATTTTAACATACTATAGAATTAAAGGATTCGGACTAAATTAAAGTAATGAGGATTTATAGTGAATGAAAATATTGCAAGTGAATCTAGTTTGCTTTGTTGTATATCTCTTAAAATTTACTTAAAGTTAAAATTCTCTCTTCTCAATTTGTAATTGCTTACAATGAGGTATAACAGAAGTCACTGCAGCATTGTGCCAACACCGTTATTTCAAATTTGCCATTTATTAGCATGTAGATATTTCACAATGAAAAAAATGCTTGGAAGAAAAAATTAGTAATTTACTTAATACTTATCCACTCATGAGAAAAACTATAAAGGGAACAGGCTATTCCAAGCAAAATTCCATAATTACTATAGATGATTTATTAAAATAGGTCAGATATACCCGTTTCAGCTGAAATAGATTTTTTAAGTAAAATTATTAAAACATCAAATTAAGTTCTGGTATTGTGAAAATGAATAAAATTATTACAATATGTGGACTATTTCCAAACTTTAAAAGCACTTCGGCATGGAAGGTGGACACTTTCCAAGGAGCACAGGACAGACCGCGCTGTGCAGAATTCACAAAAGCCAAAGTGCTATGGACTGCCCCGTATCTTAAATCTTTGCTCTTGTCGTTTCAATATTTTAAAGTGCCAGGCACTGGTAAGTGATAAAAATGTCAAAGATTTCACTGTTCTCAGTAATTCAAACTGGTATGGCCACAGGGCATAAGGGAGTAGATTAAATGTATTCATCTATTTTTTTCAAGTCAAAATCACAGTAATTAACTTTGTTTTGTTTCTATTTAAATGCAGTCCTACTTTTCAGAAAATTTTTTAAAAATATATTTTATTGTTTTTTTTTTTTTTTTTTTTTTTTTTTTTTTTTTTTTTTTTTTTTTTTTTTTTTTTACAGAGAGGAAGGGAGAGGTATAGAGAGTTAGGAACATTGATGAGAAATAGACATCGATCAGCTGCCTTCTGCACACCCCCTACTGGGGATGTGCCTGCAACCAAGATACATGTCCTTGACTGGAATCAAACCTGGGACCTTTCAGTCCGCAGGCTGATGCTCTATCCACTGAACCAAACCGGTTTTGGCATACTTTTCAGAAATTTTAACTACTTTTCTACAACACAAAAGCAATAAGATAAAGTTACATATAAATTAAAGATACAAAGAATGCACCTATTTTTGTTAGTATAAGTGAAGCATCACTATCTTTTTAGTGAAGAACACATTTAGCAATTTCTATGCTTCTAGGACTGCCAAAAATAAACCTTTGACTTTTCATAAACTCTCACAAAGCTCAGAACATCGGTTATGAAAAGTTAGACATGGATGACTTGAAGCATATACAAAGCTGTGCCTAATTTAGGGAAATTCGAAATGAGTGGTAATTTGGGAAGTGGTGGTCAGTCAAGCAGAAATCACTTAACACATTCTATTGGTGACCTCTAAAACACAGCTTTGTAAAAACTCTTGAGTTCCTAGAACCTGCTACAGACTGGTCATAGACTGGTACAAAGGTCACTTAGAAGTCATCTGGCCCAGGTTTTCAGGCAGTTCAGAAAGCTCTTTAAAAAGATGCCCAGACTCTGCTTAAGCATTCTCAGGAGGTGTGAGGCAGATAGATGGAGTTTACATTCTGGTTACCCAGGCCCCGCTCAGCCTGGGAGTCCTATTCTGGAGAACTAGACAGTGCACTATGTCATATGATACAATTTAAAGAAACATTACTCACATAGAAGTTACAGTAACCATTAGCTTCAGATCTGAGAGACCCAGGTAGATGAGATTGGGAATACCTCTAAAATGTTTTGATTCAAGGAAAATTCAACATATGGAATCCAGTTTATAACTATAACCAAGAGGGGCTCATAGTAGCTGAGTTTAAATTTTTTTGCAAGAGTTCTAGACTTGGGAGCAGAATCTTTCAAAGAGTATAATTCCAATAAACTAATTCTGTTAAACCCTTCACGTCTGCCAAGATTGGTGTTTAGTATGCTGAGCACTTTTACATACATTAACTTATTTCATCTTATCCAGGTTCCGAGGTAAGTTCTATTAATACCCCCATTTTAAAGTTCAGGAAATGAGTACTCAGAGACATGAAGTGTGTTCCAAGAGAAAGGAACTGCAAAAATAGCAGGAGGAGAAGAGAGAGGAAAAATCATTAAAGTGTGAGAACTTTCTCTGTTGATCTCTGCGGCATATTAGCCACCAGGTTTATGGTTTCCTTTACTCTCTAGTAGTGTTTGGGGAATACATTTAACATTGGATCCACAATTAAAGAAGCAAGCTATTGCCACTGGAAAGATCACAGAATCCCAATGAAAACAATAAAGAGACACTATTGCTCTGGTTAAATTTGAATTGGTGGATTAATGAAGCAGCGATCCAAAACTGTGGATTTCACACCCGTGTTTGTCACTTCCATAATTTTGTTTTGTTTTTCCAAAATCGAATATAAATGTTTGTGTATACAAAAACAACTGTCAGATATATAAACACGTTAAGACATGGTATCAACAGGGTTAAACATCTTGTTTTGAAAGACACTAAATTAACATATTTGAGAGATTAATATTTCCTGACTTCATATGGACAGGCTTGTATAGAAGCATATAAATTTATGTCCTTTTAAAAATTAAATTGTAGAAGGTGACATAGCAGAGGATATTCCAAGAAATGCCCAGAAAAAAAAGCCATTATGCTTATGCTCTAGCTAATTTGACTCAATGGATAGAGCATCAATCAGCCTGTGGACTGAAGGGTCCCAATTCTGGTCAAGGGCACATGCCTGGGTTGTGGGCTCGATCCCCAGAGTGTGGCGTATAGGAGTCAGTCGATCAATGATTCTCTCTCATCATTAATATTTCTATCACTTTCTCCTCTCTCCCTTCCTCTTTGAAATCAATAAAAAAATATATTTTTTTTAAAAAGCCATCATGCTTAAAGGACATAATTTTGTATAGGCTGTTAAACTTAGACAATCGTATTCATAGAAGTTGTAGAATAGTAATGTCTAAAATGGGTTATTTCATCATAGTTTTAATTCATGAAGCAAATATATGTAAAGTTTCTAGGGATTTAATATCTTGCATTCATTATAGTCGGTGAGAATTTAAAACAATCATTATATTCGAATGATTTTCTGTTAAGTTCTTATTCGGGGATTGCTAATGAATAACCTCTCAAATCTCTCCACCCGCATAAAATCTGCATCTGCAATCGTGACTTATAAGAGTGGAACCACATCTATGTTGAGCAAGTTATTATCACTGCAGAGTTTGCTATTTACAATTTAAACATTAAGAAAGAAACAACAGGAAAGCATTTGGAAATGAAAAGCAAGCAAAATATCCAAAGCATTTCTTATTCAAAGCCTCAAGGTATGTTGATCTAAGAACCTTCTCAACTTCCAAAAACTTCACATTGTATTGATCCTCTAAAAAAAGAAAAAGTAAAACCAGCACTATTTGAGATGAAGTGATACTATCTTAAACACATTCCGGAGTACAGAAAACCTGATTATAATACTGACATTGACAGAAAAAAAAAGATATAACAATCAAAGAAGATCTTATTTCTACAATGAAATAAACCTGCAGTGCGTCACTGTGCTTAAGAATACCATTTGATAACCTACAGCATGACAGAACACAGGACTAAATACGCAGCACATTACTGTGGGATTCTGCCATGGACTCCTTTTCTTTAAATCACTGAGTAATACTCATTCCCTAGGACTAGAATTAAGGGAAGGAGAATCTAACAAATTACAATTTTGCCTGTCATCCAACAATAAATTCCCACGTTTAAATGTGCAAGTCTATCTTATAACCCTCAAGGTTTAATCTAGAGACAATTACAATGAGTATCGTAAATAATGCCTGAGTTATTTTCACTCACTCATTTTATATTCTTTCAGTATAGCAAATTTGATATTCAGGCTTGCTTAACTCAAACAGTTCAGAAGACCCAGAAGCTATAATTTCTTCAGATTAGTAAAGAGTAACCCAAATGACTCAAAAATCAAAGCACAACAAAAAAAAGAGTCAACGTGCCAACATCATCTTGTTGACAATGCATGCTGGGAGTCATGACTTTATCTTCAAAGTGACACTGTGTTAAGTTTTGCTCACTGGACCGGGCATCTTATGCAGGACACACAGCAGAGATAGCTGCCAGCTCAGAAATAGCATTTAAATCCTGGCTGCAATTATGCTGACCCACAGGAGTTATTGTCCTATTAAGGAAACTATTTGTTCTATAAGAAAATAAAACTAAGCAAATAAAAATAAGTGGCATCACCTTGATATTCTCTCCAAAGACTGCCCCTATGTTATTTTTTAACTTTAGATTTTAAAAAAAAGTAAGTCAAGCAAACACACAATTTTTTAGGAAAGTTAAGTGCATAAATTAGAGAGACTGAAAAGAATCTATGGAAGTCATGTGTCTTTCTGTCTCTGTCCAAAATGGGCATATATCATCTATTTTGGTTTAAAATAATCTTTAAGAAATGGGATCCTAAATCAGTTCCCACACATACAACAAGACGTTGGTACATGTCCCCATCATTGCCATTTAGCAGCTTACAAATAATTGAATAAGTCATCTAAACTCTCTGAGTTTTAGTTTTCACCCATGAAAATAAATCTATTGACACCATCTTCTTCTCCCACATATTTTTGATATAACTAAATATGACTATGTGCATTAAAATGCTTGAGAATGATAAAATGTATGCAAATAAGGATATTAAGCTAGATCTCTTATCTATTTCAAATGCAGCTCCTTCTATTTTGTTCAAGAACTTGATTTGTAGACAACACGTCAGCCTTGAGAATATGTTGTGGCATATGAAATTAATGGAAAGGCTTTGGGAAATGCAAAGACTACCCAGTACCTGTGCCTCTGTTTGTTAGAGTCTGGTAGGAGGGAAGAATCACACATGATATAAAGATTGTAAGAAGTAAAATAAAGCACTATAGGGGTTTAGGAAGAGAAGCTTCTTCCAAATATATATATAAACTTAAGTTCTATATTTTGTGTTTCATCCTCATAAAAATATGCTTCTTAATAGGTAACAGCTACACCTTTAAAAAGTCAGATAGATTAGGTCTGCTCTGCGAGATGGGAGTTACATTGATCCTCCAAAGCAAAATTATAAATGAAGTCTATTCAGCTATTAAATGATCACAGGCATGTCATGCTACCAAACTGAAGAAAAATTACATGATTCAGCTCCACAATAGGGAACATGAGAAATGGTAGCACAACTAGCCTCCAGCCTCAAACTACCCAGCTGTCTTGTAAAATGATGGCCTCCCAAGGAGCTCTAATGCCCAGAGATTCAGACTCATTTTTAAAAGCATTTTCAGTACGGGGACAAGATTCATTGCCATCCACTATCAAACAGCATCAATATTAAAATCAATAATGAAACTTCTGAACACTATTAAAATATTGACAATGAAGCCACGTTGTAACATTTCAGCAAGTGAAGCAAATGAAAAATAAGAAAAATAATGCCAGAGAAGCTGCTCCCTGATGAGGTGAGGAATGCAATCAAGCACAAGATGGGCAGCCAAAAAGCTTCAAGGGCAAACGGAAGTATAATCTGAACTAATGCAACATCAACATCAATTGGTTCAGAGCCTCAGCAGCAGACAGGCACCACTGGAGGGTACAATTAGTGACAGTGACTTGATCTTGGAGAAATGAACCTCTACATCAAAAATAGGAGATAACAGATACAGCAACAAAAGGCTCCTAGAGTAATGGCTTCACCAAAATAATAGCGCACGCGCATGAGATACAGGTCATTTTTAGTCTTCTTCAACCTCGTGGAAAATATCACTAGCTGGTAAGCTAAATGAATGTACAAGGTTCTAATGTATGTCCCAAAATATAGTTCATTAAGCTGAATAGTGAGTGATTCACACTAAAGATGTTTTCACAGATAATTAAGAATTTTTGGTTAAACAGATGGAGAAGACAGATGCTCTTCCTTCTCAGTTCTCAAATTTTTGGGGTCAAGCCATCCCATGATTTCTGTCTCAGGCAGATGTGGTGTAAATATGGAAAGGCTTTTGATTTAGTGGATGCTGCTCAGGCTATTATGAAAGCCAAGTAAGTAACTAAACTTTGATATAATTATCTAGGGATAGGACACAATCACAACAGGAAAAGATCATTTGGGCATAAGTCCACGTTTTAGTAAAAGAAAATACATATAACACTAACGATGTGGCAGTCACTTATCTAAGTGGTTCCAAATATTAACTCATTTAATCCTTTTAAACCTTCTATGAGGTAGAATTGATGCATTTTCAGGTAAGAATACTGAGATATTGGGAGAGTAAATGAATTGTCTTAAGTCATATAAATAGCAAGTGGCTATCTTTTTTTTTTTTGTATTAAGAGCTTATTTTTGAAACTGGAAAAAATTTAAGGGACTTCCTATTTCACTGTCTGGCAATGATTCCACTGAAATGGGAAAATAATTTCATTTATATTCATAAGGCCACACAGGAAATACTGTCAAGAAGATAATACGCTGACATTCATTTTTCTATCCATTCTCTAATCATAAATAATATTTTCTTCAACTAGAGGAATACCAAGGTCTTTGTGTTCTATCACAATGTATATTATTCGTGAAGTTAACAAGTTATTTCAATGAACACTTATTAAATGACTTTATAAAATATGAGTGGTTGAGGGGATATATAAAGGAATACTAACATAATCTGTTTTCTGTTTTTAAATTTGGCATAAGAGCTGACCATACTGGAGATTAACTCTTTCAGCCGCCAAATATGTATGCTTCAACTTAAGAGGATAGTGCTTTCAAGTTACATCGATATTTTCGAATTCTAGAAAATAAACAGTAATTTGAACATAAATTAGGTATAATAAAACCAGTGTGAAATGTGCACTGACACAACAGCTTTTTTTTTATAATCCTCACCTGAAGATTTATTTATTTTTTATTTTTATTTTTTTAATATATTTTATTGATTTTTTACAGAGAGGAAGGGAGAGGGATAGAGAGTTAGAAACATCAATGAGAGATATCGATCAGCTGCCTCCTGCACGCCCCCTACCGGGGATGTGCCTGCAACCAAGATACATGCCCCTGTTCAGAATCGAACCCGGGACCTTTCAGTCGCAGGCCAATGCTCTATCCACTGAGCCAAACCGGTTTTTGGCTGTTCTTTATTTTTGGAGAGAGAGGTTGAGAGAAAGAGAAATGCTGATGTGAGAAACACCAATCAGTTGGCTCCCATGGTCCCTGAAGGGAGATGAAACCAGCAACCTAGGCATGTGCCCTGACCGTGAATCCAGCAGGCAAAATTTTGGTATATGGGACTACGTTCCAATCAACTGCTCCACTCTGCCAGGGCCTGACACAACAGCTTCAAACAGCCCCTGGTGGAGGCCATGATTCATACCCTCCAGTGCTGTGGCTGTTCTAGCTAGTTCTCCAGGGAGGTCTGCCTGCCCTGAACTGAACATCCCATGTTACTGCATGATTCCAGCAGGTTTTCATTCCTTCTCTTACCTGATCTCTTTCTCAAAGCATTTCTTGCTGCCGCTGCATAACTTAAATCCTTTCCAATTTTCCCTTCTTTTGATCATTTTCCCCTTCATTTTCTCTTGTGCTACCCTTTTGCTCTCTAACAGTGATGCTGGACATTTTTGCTTTTTCTAGTCATTGCTAGCTGCAGGAACATTTTTTTTTTCTGGTCAGCAAACAGAAAAGTCACATTGCAGAAGGGCTACTCTTGTTCCTGTCCATTAGTTCTTGAATTAAATGCTATGCATCACCATCAAGTTTGTTGTCCCGTTGGACCGTTGAGGGTAGGAAGGAAGGTGTTACCACTGTCAACTGTGATTTGAAATAGTGGCTGAATTTATAGTTCAGTTATGATTTTTCATTATTGCAGCTTTGGATTTGCACCTAGCAGTCAATTGGATTTTTTCTTATTTAATCTTTTTCAAATCCATCACCATTTTTCTGAATCGCTGTACTTGTCTCTAAGTAAGAAATTGCCTCAGTAAATGTATACAAGGAAGGTAGAGTTCAGAAACTCGATTCAAGAGAGGAGGCTGCTGGGGCCAGCATGAAGAAGTGCGGGGGTCTCCGGGGCACCAGAGGTCACCGTGGCTCCTGAGCCAGTGCCCGCGGAGCCAGGGTGCAGTTGCTTATAGATCGTTATTTTAATTGCTGATACTAAGCAGGTATCAATGGAAATATCCTACGAGGATCACTGCATACTGCAGCACTCTAACCGAAAACGTCTTACCACACTGGCTGATCTCATGCAGTTCGTTAAGTGGAAAAACAATGAAAATCATTTCCCCTCAAATTTGTACCAACTGTGGCCGGCTTCAGAACAAGGTCTCTGGGAAATTTAAAAACTCGGGGCACAGTTTCTAACAGAACTTGCACCTCTTTCTCTTTTTTCATGGTAAAGACTGCTTTATTGGTGGCAGTTAGTATCCTATATAATAAGAGAGCAACATGCTAATTATCCCTTATGCCTTGAGGTGAAAGGACCAACAGCATAAGGACCTGATCGAGGATCTGCAGGAGGATGGGGCAGGGCAGCGGAGAGCTACAGGACGGGGGAAGGCAGCAAGCAAGTGGGAGGCAGAGAACGAGAGGAGGAGGGTTAGGGGGAGGTACAGGAGGGCAGGGCAGCAGGCCGAGAGCTATAGGAGGGTGACAACCCTACCTACTGGTCCATGGATGCGTGTGCAGGGCTACCAGTAAGTCAATGAATACCCATCCCCATAGATGGACTCAGTTATTTATCAGCTTACCCGTCCATAGAGAGCTGAATGAAATTGAACCAGTGGATTGCTAGGAGGATACACTAAAGTCAGTCCTGCTTCTTGGGAAGTGAAGCCATAGCCAGCATAGGCTGTTCCACCAACTGAGTATGATTTACTGCTCAGATGGAGAAGAATACACTGTAATGAGCTGTGTTAGCGGGTGGTTGATAGAAATGAACAAAAACATTTTCCATAGGCCATCTATTCTTCAAGAGAAGACATCCACGGAAGGATACATGGCAGTTGTGTTGCCCAAATGTGAAGGAAGTTAGCCTAACACAGCGGTTCTCAACCTTTTCACAGGGGTCACCTAAGACCGTCGGAAAATGCAGATATTTACATCACGATGCATAACAGTAGCACAATTTCATGGTTGGGGGTCACCACCACATGAAGAACTGAACTAACTGTATGCAAGGGTCGTGGCCTTAGGAAGGTTGAGAACCACTGGCCTAACAGATAAGCTACTGAGACAAAGACAACATGGAAGAATCATGATAAAACACATTAAGACCACAATAGCTACAATCATGAGGATTAAGCTAGGATAAAGAGCAGCACGCCATTCCACCAGCGTGCTAACAAGAACCAGTATCTGTGAAAGAAGCATGGCAACCAGCCATCTACAGGTGGCAGAGTGTGCCTCCTTTCTTCCCACATCACAAGCCTCGCTTCCCATGTTGTCTTCAACCGCCCAGATCTGCCCTGCCATGGACTCACTCTGTTTTTGCCTTGGTTTTTTTCTCTTTCCAACTACTGGGAAGCAAGAATTTTTTTTTCTGATTAAAAACAAGCAAAGCACATTGAGGAAAATTTGGAAAAGACAAAAATGTTAAGTAGCGCAGTAAAAATAACGTACCCATCATCCTGTAACCTATTAGTAATGACTCCAGTTGGACATACTTCTGTTTGAATGTGTCAGCATGGTTCACTGTTTTCACTCAGTCGTCCATCAGTTTGAAGTTAAAGGGAACAACAATTAGCCTTTCTGACCCAGTCTGCTTCAGTGTGACACTACCAGAAAGTTTGGCCCCACCCCTTCTGCCCGAACACCTCTCCCTTTAGGGTGTATGGGAGAGGCAACGTGTGGACTGTACCTTCTCTAGTCCTTGTGCTGCTGGGATGGCCTTCCTCTGTGAAACAAAGTAGAACTGTAACACTGTGACTTTTCAAACGAGGAACAGGTGAAAAGGCTTTGAAAAATAGAAAGGGCTTGCTAACGTGGTATTTCCTAACAAGTATTATAATGCAGTGCATACATTGTAGTCGCTCAGTCGTGTACGCTGTGGTTACGGGTAGGTAGCTGGCAAAGAAGTTACTGAGAAGTTAGTATAATTCAAAGGCACAGAGGCCTTTGAATACAACAAAAGCTTTCACAGCATTTAAACTTGAAAGAAAAACAGAACTGAATTTATGGTTTAAGACCATATACTTTACTTATACAACGGTTTAAATAAAAGGGCTTTAAAAATTGTTATTTCTCCTTAAAGACTGTAACACATGTATAGTTAAATATCTCTGTTGTTAAATAAAACATTTCCTTAATACAGAAAAGAGCTGCTATTTAATTTACATAAGAAAATACGCTGCTTTAAAGTGTTTGGTAAGTAACTATTTGTATATCATTAATGGATTTCTCATTTCAAATTAGGCTAGTAAATGTTATTGTAAGTTTTGAATAGTTAATTTTAGTACAGTTCATTTTTTATAATAATAAGCTATTATTTTTTAAATAAAACTTCACAATTCAGACTACAAAATTAAATTAGGGATGTCTTATAACTAAAATTGTTCACAAAAATTCTACCCATACATTTCAAATTACCAAGTGTCTCAAGTTAAGACTCAAGGTCATACATTGAACCAAAAATCAATGCTGCTCATCTGAATTGATGTGAAAATTGGTTAAACTGTAATCTTCCTACAGTTAGTGTGCATGCTTTCTCTCCCCTCTCCTTCCCCCCTCCGCTATTTTTTATCACCTGAATGTAAGATAGCCATTCTTCTCTACCTCAACATCTTTCTCCTGATTTTCTAAAGGGAAATTTATAATACTCTCATTTTACAATGACTTTCAGGTCATACATACTACATTATTGAGAACTCAGTTCATATCCTATAGAATTTGCTATGTGATAAAAGGTTTGCTTATGTTTAAACTATGTATACTCTCTATTTAATACTTAGAAACATTTCCAGTTTTTTCATAGTGAAATATTTTCCTGCAAGGACTAAAGTGCACCTAGCCTCAGGAAGATAGGTTAGAAGTTTGATTATCTTCTATGCAATATTTATTTTTATTTATTTGTTTTACTTTTATTGAATTTCTCTCAGCCCAGCCTGCACCCTCTCCAATCTGGACCCCTGGAGGGATGTCTGACTGCCTGTTTAGGCACTAGGATCGGGCCTAAATGGGCAGTCAGACATTCCTCTCACAATCCAGGACTGCTGGCTCTCAACCACTTGCCTGCATGCCTGCCTGTCTGATTGCCCCGAACCACTGCTGCCTGCCAGCCTGTTCAATGCCTAACTGCTCCCCTGCTAGCCTAATTGCCCCTAACTGCCCTTCCTGGCCAGCCTGGTCACCCCTAACTGCCCTCCCCTGCAGGCCTGATTGTCTACAACTGCCCTCTTCTGCCAGCCTGGTTACCCCTAACTGCCCTCCCCTGCCAGCCATCTTGTGTCCACATGGGTACAGCCATCCTGTGTGCTGGAGTGACGATCAATTTGCATATTACCTCTTTATTATATAGGATTGGGGTAACTCTGGTTAACAATATTATACAGGTTACAGGTACTCAGTTCTGCAACACATCTTCTGCACACCGAATGTGTGTTCACCACCTGTGGTAAGAATACTTAAAATGAGAGCCACCCTCTTAACAAATTTTTAAGGGTTCGATAGTACAGTGTTAGTTTTCAATACTGGCAGACTGGACAGTCAGCAGTGGCTGTAACCAGGTAAATCATTATAAGTAGAAGTTCATATAGCTTGCCCCATAGATAACCCCCATCCCTCACAACAAGGCTGTTTCATAAGTCCACTGGGAAATGAGAGGAGCAACCAGGCAAAGAAGCTTCCTGGTATGCACAGAACAAACAGGTCACCCTACCCACATGATTAATAAAAGCCTCTACTCCTACAAAAGAAAAACTGTTATAACTAATAAACAAATCCAGTAAAGTTTTAGGATAAAAACCAACATAAACTAATAATAAACTATCAGAAAGATAAATTTTAAAAAATCCCACTTACAATTACACGAAACACATGAAATAATTCAGAATGTATTTAAGGAGGTGAAAGAGCTGGACACTGAAAACTACACAATATGGATTAAAGACCTACATCTAAGAACTGAAACTGTAGAACTCATGGGGCAAACTATAGAGGGGGTGAGTTCCTTACACGAGCAATGGCAATATTTTTGAATTCGACACAAAAAGCACACACAACACCACCAAAAACAAACATATGGCACTCTATCAAAATAAGAGCTACTGCACAGCAAAGGAAACCAACAAAATGATAGGCGACCTACGGCGTGGGAGAAAGTCCTTTCAAACCACACATGTGCTAAGGGGTTAGTACTCAAAATGCCTAAAGAACTCACGCATACCAACTCAACAGCAAACAAATAAGCAAGCCAATTAAAAAGTGGGAGAGAAACTGAATAAACAGTTTTCTGCAAAAGACAGACAAATGGCCAGAAATTACATGAAAAGGTGCCCAGCATCACTCATCAGCAGGGAAGTGCAAATTGAGACCACAAGGAGAGATCACCTCACGCTGTTTAAGATGGGTAACATGAAAAAGACAAGAGATAGTGTTGACAAGAATGTGAGGGAACTGGAACCTTCGAACACTGCTGATGGCAATGTAAAACGGTGCAGCTTCTTTGCAGTGTCTGTTAATGTGAGCTGCATAATGACCCATAGAGATCAGCAAATGTTTAATAACATTGTAAATATCTGTAACCCACCAGATTTGAGATTAGGTAGGACTAGGTTTGAGTTGGATCTTCATTTCTTTTTTAATCTTTATTTTTGAAAGTCCTCCTTCACCCCCAACCCTCCACCTCCGCCCATTAACCTCTTCCAGCCTGCTCCCACCCCCACCCTCACTCCCACCCCCAGGCCCTCACTACCCCATTGTCTATGTCCCTGGCTTATGCTTATATGCATATAAATTCATGGATTGATTTCTTCCCACCCCCCTCCCCTGCCTTTCCTCTGAGGTTCAACAGTCTCTTCATATTTCTGCATCTCTGGGTCTATTTTTGATAATCAGTTTATAATAAATTCTCTAAATGATTTTTGGCTTCTCTTTTCTCCTTTATAAAATGAGGATAGTGGTAAAGATTAAGTAAGATAATCAGTGTTCAATACAACATAACTACATAGATATAGCCTCCTTTGTTAAGTTCCAATATTCCTTTTGTAAAGATGCTGTAAATGTGTTATTAATAACCTTAGTTGTAACAAACCTCTAAGAAAGTACTTTTTAAAAAAAGTATTATTAACATAGAATAGAAGTAAAAATTGTCATACTTGTCTCCTCCCTCATATTTGCTCTACTTTGAAAGTATAGTTCGAATGTTCTGTCACGACAACGTGGATGCAAGTCCTGATAACACTGTGGAATAGGGAGAGGCAGTATTTCTTCCAGTCTGTCCTCTGTGACGATCTAACAGCTTTTGGCAAGCTGAGGAAGAAGTAATTCCCAATCTGTTCCTAAATCTTACATCTACATCATACCTTTTTACACTCAATCCTTAGATTATTTATCTAGACACGTACCTCACAGTTTCTCACATTCATTTTATGGTGAATGCTTCACTTTAAAAATAAGGCAGAAGTTTCTTTGAATTATATTCTAGTGGGAATTTTATTATAGCTCAAGTTCACTATAGAGAAGAATGGAGATCAATGCAGGTTTTTTTAAACATTTAATATTTTTCTCCGTGTTCTCCCCAGGAAATATGTTACGGTGAATTTTCCCAATTTTAATTCTCATTACTAGAATCTCATGATATAAATCTCATTGCACCATAACAACCTGGAGACATGTAGTAAGAAACAGTATCAACATCAGGTTATACATACATGATCTGAGGTGGGATCTCCTGCGACTTGAATCACAGCTCTGTCGCTTACCAACTAAGAGACCTGGGACAACTTATTAAAAAGTCCTGTGCTTCAGTTGACTATCAAGGGCAATTATAACAATGTCTATCTAATTGATTTATGTGAGGGTTAAACACATTAATCACTAACCCTCAAACCTTAATTCTTCACAATTATAAATATTTGAGGGATATATCTATACTTCTTAAAAATAATTTTATAAGGTGTAATATGTGTCAAGAAATCTGAAAAACTCATTTGCTATTCCTCTTTAGCAATAACAATGATATAAAATTATTTTAAAATTGTTTTCAAAAGATCTGAAAGATTTTTTTTTAACAATAGAGCGTCAAAATAAGAAATTAAGTGTATTTATTTTTCTACACTTGTATTCTAAAGCAGCTACTGAAAACAGAAGTGAATACAGAACTTGAGGAGACCAGGACTGTTGGTGGCCATTCCGCTTTGCCTCATGAAAACAATCCATAAATCCATCTGACTCCATTCTGACTTGTAGAGAGACTAAGAAAGTGTTTGGCTTGATTTTTTCTAACAAGTAATGCTCCTGATGCTTTATTTTGTTCTCTTTGAATTTATGTTTTATAATAAGTAATCACAGATTGTTTTCTCTGTACTTATTTGAACCTAGATTTCTCAAAAGTACCATTAGATATGACTAATAAAAACATTCACAAAAACGATTTAAGAAGAGTTCAATAGTAATATCAAAATGTAATTATACAAATATAGAACTGGATTTTAAAATACCCAGTCATATGGCTAAAACCTAAGCATTCTTCGGTGATACATGGTCCACAAATTCTTTTCATAAATTTTTGTGATTTAATCTTTTCCTTTCATAGTTATCTCTGAGAATGACAGATTCATTTTTAAAATACGTAAAATATAATTCATCATGGAAATAACTGTACATATTGCTTGGAATATACATAACTTCTACCACGCAAAGCAAAACATGGTAAACTGTGATGTCTCTAAGTCATTAGCTTTCTGATTTCACTTAAATCTTTACATTCAAAGACAGAAAAATGAAAGATTACATCTGCTCATATTATAGTCTTATTTATTTATATTGCTTACATTAAACAATATACCATAGCCAAGAATACAAAGACAATTTAATACTGGAAAATCTACTAATAGTAAAATTCAATGTCAATAAAGTCTAAAGGAAAAAATATCTTTATTTTTACAGGTGCCAATATAATCATCTACCACAGAAGCACAAGGGTGCTTCCTTAGCATGACACACCAAACCAAAAGTTGACATCATTTTAAATAATGAAATGCTACCAGGGTTTCTATTAATGATAGCAATAAGGCAAGAATAACATTTAGGATCTATCAGATGGTGCAATAAAATTTGAAATGTAAATACAAATTATAATTACATTAAAGGAAGAGGTAAGTGTATGTTAGTATGTAAGTTATAATAAAATCATTCCAAAGAGTGGTGAAAGAGTGTAGTAAAGAATAGTGATTACTTAATAGTTTGGGGGCAAACAATGATTTCAAAAGAAAATACCAAATACATCCTCCCAAAATTATATGTGAAGATAAATTCCAGATATATTAAGCTCATAAATATGAGATGATAGAAAAAGTACTAGGGAATGTTAAGAGGAGAAATAGAATATTGGGGACTAGCTATTAGTTATAATAAATAAAAAAGAAATATTAATCATGAAAAAAAGAAAATGGTGCAATAAAAACTTACAGTAGAGAAAACCACAGGTGAATACTTATGCAATCTCAAGTTGAGAAATCATTGCTATAAAAATAAAGAAATAAATATTGATAGAAAATACTCATAAATATGGCCATAAAAATTATAAATACAAGGTTGAGTCAGCCACTTGGCCAGAAAATGCAAAAAAAGTTGAATGCTTCTAAGAAGCAATAGCAGCAAGACTGTTTGGAAATTTTTTTTTTTAAGTTTTTAAAATTGTATTTTATTCCCAGGACAAGAGGGATGTCCTTCTGTAAAAGTAATTCAAAACAACATATTACACCAAACAACTGTTGTATTATTTGCCATAGAACTTACTCTCTCCATTAATTTGCTTTAAAATGTAAGCAATTTTTAAAATTTTCCAGGATATTAACAATACATAGCATATTATTCTTTTTCTAGATAGCCATTAAATTATGCTCATTACACTGCATCTAAAAGGCCTTCAGAGGTTTAATGAATAATACATGAAACCTTTAGGACACTTTATCCTTTTATAACAGGAAGAATTATAAAGTTTCTATCTACATTGATTATGGAAACTACAAAGTTAGAGGAACATACTCAACATTTTCATATAGATGGAAATCTAGTTTTTCCCAAATATCTAAAGAGTATACTATTTCACAGATAATTTCCTATTAGACTGTGACTATGTATTTTCTTACAAAGATAGTTGTAGCAATGAATAAATCTCCAGTGAAGTTTGTAGGAAAATGAGTGTTGTTTTTTTTTTTTTAAGCAGCACCTTTACTTAGGATTTTCTTTATACAATTGTGGTCATATGAATGCTTAAAGGAACTTAAAAATGATCTAAGGGTGCTAAAATTTTTGCAATAGTATAAAAGAGAGAGGGTATAAACTGTGTAATAAATGAAATTCTGCAATGAAGAAGTAAGGGTTCTATTGCAACTTTAATGTGAAAGCTGCAAAAATATAAGGATGTAATAAAAAAATAAAAGGGGAGGTACTTAAACTAGAGTTCTATTTAATAACATTAGTAAATTGGGATTGTACTCCTTCAGGACTCAGAATGGAATAATGTTTGAGTATCATAAAAATGCTTTAAGACAAAGTGGCTGGATTTTAGATAATGTTTCAGTTTAAAACTATTATTCTTTCACACTTTTATTATAGAATCAGTGAAGGTAGAAAGCCTACTCTATTGCATTTATTATCTGCAATCCTAAAGATTAAAACTATACTTCCTCATCACACATAGTAGAACTCCCTATTCTCCTTTTCTATTTTTGATCTTGAAAAAGTGTTTTATTAGTTCTTAAAAGATATCTTTATCTGAAACAGGGAGATTATAATCACAAGAAAGTTACTTTCACCGTATTTTAAAGCTATGAGAAATAAGTAAACAAGCTTTTTCAAAGTAGAAAAAAAATATATATAATCTTATTACATCTGTTATCGCCCCAACTTGGGATCTCAAAAGCAATAGCAACAATATAATAATTAATAATAACTTATACTAAGGCTATAATTTCTAAAACTGATTAGTAACACATTTATACATAGTTAGGTCAAAATTGACAAGAATATCTGAAAGATATTACATATAGATGAATCTGACAAACTAATGTTGAGATGTTGTCTGTGCTCTTATAACCACATGTCATCATGGTTAAAAGAATATCCCAGTTGAATTCGAAAATTTGAAATGAAATATTTGTTTTAACAATCTTGTACAGAGGACCAAATTGTGGATTTTAAAAAAATAAAAAAGAAGATGGTTTGGTTGTGATTGACAGCAGAGCCAAAGCAGTAAGAGTCATTATTGGTATAATGAACTTTCTTTTTTTAAAAAAAAAGTACTTTTACTTAGTTACTCTTCTTAACTAACAGATGAAGCTGATACTCAAAATCAGCAAAAATGTTTGAACATCCACACCGTAGTTATTCTAAGGTGTCTTAGTAACACATTCTACTTAAAATATAATCATGATAGATTTTCATTAATTTTTTTCACATAATTAAGTTTATGGTATACTTGCAGGGGGCAGTTCCACTCCACTGTCTGGCAAATCCCCTTCTATAAATGTTAACAGTATATAAAATTTGAGGTAAGCATTTTTACTTAAAAATACACTAAGTAGTGAAATTAATTGTACATTATTATTTATGTGGATATACATACTTATGAATAGTCATGTCTCACACACTTCAAACCACTAGTATAAATTTTTATTCATGTTTTTCATTGTGTTAACTCAGAGGACATTTCTCTCTGATTTCAGCTTCTGAGCCATCCAGAGACTCTACATAGGATGCAAGCCTAGACTTCACCAGAAATTACCTCTTCTCCTTGCGTCAGGAGACCTTCCACATTTACTTGTTCTTGGCACTGCTTGCTTTTCTACTTGCTCTTGCTTTTCTAGGTAACCCATATAGTGACTTCTGCCACCAATGGGTAGGTATCCAATCTTTAACCCTTATATCCATCTATTACTAGTACAACTCGTTATACTGCTATCTAACTCTGAAAGATTAACATTGCTCTGAATGTAACATTATTTACCATCAGTGGTTTGTGTGAACAAACTATTGCTTTCAAATAAAGTAATTTCCTCCTCTTTCTGCTTTTGGAATTTTGGTTCATATTCCCTGATAACTATAATTTTGTTCTTTCCTATATTCTATTTCTTATCATACTCATCTTATGTACTAAAGTTAACTACAGCCTTTAAATAATTTAATTTTAAATATAGATCTTTCAGTATCCAACTATAAGCATGCATAAAATTGGTCATGGGTTATACAACAATGTGCTTTAATTTTTCTATGTGTTTAGATATTTTCCTCTTCTTCCTTAT
>PVJN01027283.1:0-28235 GCA_004026805.1 Lasiurus borealis
TTTTATTTTATTTTATTTTATTTTATTTTATTTTATTTTATTTTATTTTATTTTATTTTATTTTATTTTATTTTATTTTATTTTATTTTATTTTTATTTTTAATCCCACATTGGCCCTGCCAGAATCAACATGTGTTTTGTTTTTGTTCATCAATAACTGAACATTTAGAAAAGCCAGGTGGCTTTCTGTAACACTTTTGAAGACCTCTTTTGAAATAGCCTGTTTTAGAGACCTTTTGATATGAAGGTCATAGACATTGGAAATATTGCTAGGAGAATTCAATTAAAAAATCACCAACGATTTTCTTTGAACTCTCTGTGGATGATGCGTGGCTTGGGAGGGCAATGTGTTTTAGACTGGTAGCACTTGGCAGAGAGCTTCCTGTAGGGAATATTGTTGACTCGTGTACAATGAATAATTTCTACATTGAAATTTATGTCTCACTGACCTGATGTTTCTATCTGCTCAGATGCTTTAGCATACATTAAAAAACATTATTGCTTTTTTTTAAACAAAAAAGCCAATTATTTTACATTTACAACAGAATCATTCGCATTATAAAGCATCAACACTTTATCTCAAAGAATGAAAAATGATTGGTTTAGTGCATACACTGTATGTTCTAGCTTAGGAATTTTCTGAGTTAATGGAAAGGCCATTTTTCTTCCATCATTTCTTTTCACAAACACAAGAGATTTTTTGCTAGGTGGTGGTGAGGGGTGGGCAGTTTCTTATACCTAAGAAATTTTGATGTGACATTCCTGCCTGTCCTAATCTTTATGATTGGATTTTCAGTTTCTGTCATAAGGCTTGTCACATGATGCCAGGAACTGATCAACAATTTTGGCTTTAAAAAAAAAAAGAAAAAAAAAGGAAACCTAGCCTGTCTTGGTTAAGTTTTGAGCAGGGGAGTGACAATCTGATTTATATTAGGATTATTCTGATTGTTGGATTGAAAATAGTCCTGGGAGCCCTAGCTGGTTTGGCTCAGTGGATAGAGCGTCGGCCTGAAGGGTTACAGGTTCAATTCCTATCACCGGCACATGCCCAGGCTGTGGGCTCGATCCCCAGTAGGTGCGTGCAGGAGGCAGCCAATCAATGATTCTCATCATTGATGTTTCTATCACTCTCTCCCTTTTCCTTCCTCTCTGAAATCAATATTTGTGTGTGTGTGTGTGTGTGTGTGTGTGTATTAAAGAAAGAAAGAAAATAATTCTGGGGAGCTGGGTTGGGGGCAGGTTGACTACTTAGCTCTTGCAGGAATCCAGGAGAGATGACCGTCATGCAGACAGTGGGGCTGTGGAGGCGTGGCTGCATCTAGATCTATTTTCTACTTAGAGTTTACTGGATTTGCTGATAGATTGGACAGGAGGTCCCTGAGAGGGATGAGCCATTATGGCCCCAGGCTTTCAGCCTGAGGGTCTGGAGAATGGAATTGCCATCAGCGGAGAAATAGAAGACTGTGGATGAAGTAGTTTTGAAGGGAAAAAAAAGTGACAATGTCTTGTAACTTATAAATTGCTGTAAAAATGTCAGTCTACAGAGTCTGTAATTTAGCATGTATTTAGTCCAGAGTGTTGCTTTTTGTCCAACTTATTCTTATGTGAATGTCTTGATTTTTGATGATCCCATCACACCTGTCTCCCCCTGAACACCCCCCCTCCACCCTGCCCTGGCTCAAACACGGTGCCGAGGTAAATATTGTTTCAAAGATGGGAATCGCTAGGTTTGCATTTGTTGACAAGTGAGAAAACTTGCCATCTGCTTGGCTCATGAAATCACTTTAAAAAGCAAAATGTGCTTTCTGTCACCAGTTTGCCTCAACAGTCATCAGTAACACAAGATGTTTATTGAGAGCAGGGTGCCTTGGGTCCAAGCTGCCAGGCTCTGGATCAATTTTTAAACTTCAGTTTCTTGGAGGCATCACAGCGAAAGCTTTTGGTGTCAAGGGATGCATGACACGTTGCACATTAGTGCAGCGAGGTGGGATGTGCCCTTCAGCTACTAAGACGGGGAGAAATGAAATGTTTCAAAACACCATATTCTTGCTTAAAAGATAAATAACATTCTTTCCAGCCATGATTAAATAATAGGGACTAGAGTCAATCTCCAACATAAAAAAAGGAAAGTCAGATAAAATATGTGAAATCAAGGTTTCCAGGCTAAGAGGCAGTACAGGACTGTAATCCCTGAGAAAATGACCACCTAAATGAAAAGGTGAGCTGACCATTGACTGACTGGCTGCCCAAGCGCAGTTTCCAGGTTGCAGAGCCCAGAAGTCTGGTTGGTTGAAGGGACAGAAATGGGAATGCTGGGAGAAGATGTGTCTAGGATTTGGGGAACAGAACACCAGAGAAGGGAGCGCTACCCTGAGAGTTCTGGAGACCTGGGAATGGGTCTTCCCCAGTCTTTGGCCGAGTCCCGATCTGCACATGCATGAGAAGAAATTCCCCAAGGTCGAGGTCAGGCACGAGACCCTCAGACATCATAAGTCAAACATTTCCCAGAGCTCACACTGGGCTGGGAAGAGTTCATATTTCTGTAAGCCAGGGTGGACAGTTCTTGTAAGACCTGGACATTGGGTAGAGTTTTAAAGAAGGGTATTAGCACTAGACCAATAGTTTCTCCTAAAATATCCTGATGAACATGGAAAGCAACTTTCAGAAGCATAAAACTGTTCCTAGGCATGTCAACTGAATGGTAGAATAAGTCCAATACTTTTTTAAAAAATATATTTTATTGATTTTTTACAGAGAGGAAGGGAGAGAGATAGAAAGTTAGAAACATGGATGAGAGAGAGAGACATTGATCAGCCGCCTCCTGCACGCCCCCCACTGGGGATGTGCCCGCAACCAGATACATGCTCTTGACCGGAATCGAACCTGGGACCTTTCAGTCTGCAGGCCAATGCTCTATCCACTGAGCCAAACCGGTTTTTGGCTAGTCCAATACTTTTTAAAGTGATACCACAAAATGCAGGACCCCGAAATGTCAAGTTCACAATATTCAGCATTCAATCCAAATTAGTAGGGTTATTCCTATCTCAGGGCTGCCATAGCAAAGGAACACAGATGTGGTAGCTTGAAAACACAGAGATGGATTCTCTCACAGCTCTGGAGGTTCAAAGTACAAAACCATGATGTCAGCAGGGCCGTGCTCCCTCTGAGACTCTGGGTGGAATTCTTCCTTATCTCTTCCTAGCTGGTGACCCTTTGCGTTCCGTGGCGTGTGGTTGTATTATTCTAGTCTCTGCTTGTCACCACATCTTCTTGGGCTCCTGGCCTCTCCTCTTCCTACAAGGGCACCAGTCATATTGGATGAAGGGCCCACCCTCCTGCAGTATGATCTTATCTTAACGAATTACATCTGCAACAATCCTATTTCTAAGTAAGGTCACATCCTGAGGTACCATGGACTAGGACTTCCATATTTCTTTTGGGGACAAAATCCAACCTATAACGAGGTACATAAAAAAGAGGGGAAATAGACCTATAAACAAGAAAAAAAAATCAATCAGGAACGGCTGAGATGATGGGATTAGCAGACACAGATGCTATAACAACTATAATAAAAATGTTCCATATGTTTCATTTGGATATTTTTTTATTAATATGTATTCTTTTGAATTATTTTTAATATAATTCCATTTAATCTCTGTAATAGCATAAAGGACTGAGGTAAATAGGTAAAGCAGAAAGTAACCCCTAAAACCACTTTGTGGAGTCACAGAAGTTTCCAGAACTGCTTCCTCATCTCTGAAATGAAAATAACACCTCACAGATAAGTTGCGATGATTAAGTGAAATTTTTATAAATTACTGGCCGTATAACCAACCGTTCATAAAATTGTAGCAATTACTATTGTTAATAAAACTGTAAGCAGTGACAAAAGCAATTACAAGTCAAATTAGTACAGACCTATGATGGATGATGCTAAACACAGTGTAATTATAATGGCTTTGATTTATTGCTCTTAGTCAGAACTTTACTAATTCAGACCAGTTGGAATAGGGAAAAACTCACAGCTAACTGAATGAGCAGTCTTAATTACAGAATATTTTTTAACACAGGGTTTTTGATTACTTTTAAGTACATGCAGTAATTAGAACCGGGCTGCAAAGTTTTCCCTAGTATATATCCTTAAGGGACTGGCTTTAATGATTGCATAAAATACTCTTTCATTAGCACAGCAAGGCTTTCAGTTGCTATAAAATGCTTCCTTTTCTTAAGCATTTTGTTTTCTTTCATGGCAATATAAATCCTGTTGGAAGGAGTTATTTTTTAAAAAAATAGATTTTAATTTATTTTAGAGAGGAAGGGAGAGGGATAGAGAGTTAGAAACATCGTTGAGAGAGAAACATGGATTAACTGCCTACTGCACGGTGCCTACTGGGGATGGAGCTCACAACCAAGGTGCATGCCTCTGCTGGAATGAACCCGGTACCTTTCAGTCCTCGGCCCTACGCTCTATCCACTGAGCCAAACCGGTCAGGACCCCTCTGTTTTATCAGGGTAAAAGGAGACATGTAATAAAAATAAATACCTAGCATAACTGTTCTCTTCAATAGACCCCAGCAGATGCCACCCCTGAAGAAACAGCTAGAACTCACCAGAGAGATGCCCAAGATAGACCAGAGGGTCAGGAACTAGAGGAAAGAGCTGGGTAGTGTGGGAAGAAGTAAGCAGTGTGGGAAGACAATTTGGGGGGCAATCAAACTAACTCAGCAGATGACTCCGCTTTGTCAGGGGCTTTGTCATACAGCCTGCCTACTAGCATTTTCCTGCTCTCTGGCTGCGTGGCCTTGCAGAAGTGCCTCCACTACTTAGGGTTTTTCCATTTGCAAAATGTAAGGATCAGACTAGGTGAGTTCTATGCTTCCTTTCTGCTCTAAGTTTCTCTTGAAATAGTTGACGCTTCTGCCCAGGGCCAGTTCAGAAAAGCTATCATTTCCCCCCCTCTGGGCTAAGTGAAGTCGGGATTAAGACAGCAGAAGGATTTGGCTTCCTGGCGTCATGGCCTCCTGGACAGGTGACAGAGAGGTTGTGCACAGCCCCTGTCAGGCTCAGAGGAGACGGCTTAGCCAGGGGAAGCAGCACCTGTCAGACTCAGCAAAAAGCATGGCCACCGAGCGGCTCGCATGCTGCAGATCAGCGAGTAACCTGTCAGTATGACTGTGTTTGAAGGGAAGGCGTCCAGAAAGTGTGGCAGCAAATGAAAATATAACCAGAAAACGATTTAAATTGCTGGGAATATGTGTGTGTGTGTTTGTGTGTGTGTGTGTGTGTGTGTGTGTGTGTGTGTGTGTGTGTGTGTATTGGGCTGGATTCCTGAATGTGGTATAATTCAAACGACTATGTATTTGTCTTCCCAAATGCAAAATGTAATGTCTTTTCTGAGTAAGTTTTTCATGAAGGAATAAGGTCGATTCCTTTTTACCACTTTGCAAAGAACCAACCTTCTTCATTGTTGAAAGTATTACATATGTTCCCCTTCTTCCCCCATTGACCCCTTCGAACCTGCCCCTCCCCCAGGCCTTCACCCCCTATTGTCTGTGTCCGTGGGATATGCATACAAGTTCTTTGGTTGACCTCTTCCCACCCATGCCTTCCCTCTGAGATTTGACGTCTGTCTATTGTTTTTAGTGGCAGCCAGGTCTTCTTGATATTAATATAATTGACATGGGGAGAGGCTTTGCATTTGTTCCTTTGAATTGTTGGGAGGCATGCAGCCTTGGCTTCTGGCAAAACCTGTTTTGTGAGGAGACCTAATGCCAAGTCCTACACCTTCGGCAGGTGCAGATGATGCTATTAGAAACTGCAGAGATCTGGGACTCCAAAACACATCATTTGCAATTAGCTTGAGGGTAGCTCGGCTGCCTGGCTTTCGGGTTGTCAGTTAACAGAAAAAAGTGAGCATCTGCTGGATAATGAACACCTGGGATGGTGACGGTATCCTGGGTATTGGTTAGTTGAACAATAAATTGGTCCAGTGTGGGTCGGATGCTGCTGGTGTTTAACTTCCATGGGCCAGATATGCGCATGCAGAGGACTTGCAACTGCTCTTTCAAGACCGTAATGAGGGATGCTGAGACAGTTATCGTCCATTTTCAGCTTGTACCACCTACGGAGCCAACCCATCCTTGTACTGTGGGCATCAGCTGCTGGTCAGCAATTCCCCAGGTAGCCATCAGTTTCAATTGAGGGGATGGCAAAGTGTTTGACAGGAGGATCTGAGCTACCTGCTCAGGCAGCTTCCTCAGGTCCTCTCATCCTGCTCATTTTTTAAAAAATATATTTTATTGATTTTTCACAGAGAGGAAGGGAGAGGGATAGAAAGTTAGAAACATCAATGAGAGAGAGACATCAATCAGCTGCCTCCTGCACACCCCCTTCTGGGGATGTGCCCACAACCAAGGTACATGCCCAACTGGAATCGAGCCTGGGACCCTTGAGTCCGCAGGCCGATGCTCTATCCACTGAGCCAAACTGGTTTCGGCCATCCTGCTCATTTTGATCCCAGAGATACCATTTTCACCTTGTGATGAATTGCTGCTGGGCCCACTCAACATCATGACTTGGTGGGTCTGACAGGACCTAGTGCGTGCTGAGTGGTTCTGGAGGCACGGCTGCTTGGTGCCCCATGGCCAAGCGGTCCATCTCAGGGCCTCAAGAGCATGTGCGGATTCCTCCCTGCCTGTGGCATGGCCTGTGTTGTCATCCTCCACTGGGGCTCACTGTATACTCCACACGCCATCTTTTCCCAGCACCAACACCTCTAATACTGTGGGGTCTGCTGGCTTAGGGGTCCAGGTGGCAGGGCAGCCTGGGTTTGCTGCAGAGCTCTCTTCTCCCCTGGACCCTCCCAAGGCTGGCAGTCTTCTGTGTCACCTGGTACAGAGGTGTGGCAGCATTCCCAGGTATGCGACATGCTGCCTTCAGAACCTGAATGCATTGAGCTTCCTACTTTGGAGACAATTTACTGTCATTCCTCTCACTTCTGGACTCTATAAAATTTTTACTCATGCAGTGTTGGAAACCAAACATTGTTCTTACTAAATGGATGTAAACAGGAGGTCAGAAGGCTGGTCAACCTTAACTGCTCTGAAAGGTCAGAGCTAATTACTCACTGTTTAGATGAAAACATTGTTAGCTGAAGCAACCTCTACCTGTTTGTTTCATGTTAATTTCTGTTTTTGTTATTTCCTGCCTAAAGGCTAGGGGTATGTCCCAAAGCCTTAATAAAAGGGAGAAAAAGGCCAGAGCAAGTGGCAGTCCTTTCCACTAGAGGAAGGCTCCCACCTGGTCCCCCAATATCGCCAAATTAATGCTTTCTGGTCTCTCATTTCATTTGCATGCGGCCTCCTTCAGAAACCGAACCCGGAACCGGGACGTGGAAAGAGGTTCCCACAATGCAGCCCTGTGAGTCTTCAGAAGACCTATCTTTACTTCACAGAGCACATGAGTCCTACCAAGGCCTTCATCTTGCTAGACTTCCTACCCTACAGCCTACCTAGCATGATGTGGCTTGTGTAATGAATCAGTGTGCTTCGCTGGGAGACACAGAACTAGTCCAAATATCACTGGCCTATGTTATGACCAGTGGGAGGAGAGTTAACAGAGCTCTGGGACAAATTGTAATGGTATATTGCTATCCATATCATGTAAATGCAAACTGTTTCTGATCCTTTTTTTTTTTTCTGATGAAAATAGAAAAGAACATAAATGCCAAGTCAATGACCACATACCATGTACCTGAGGCTGTGCTAATCTGCTCTAGAAAAATACCACATCTGGTGCAGTGGCTGCAATTGGGGATATTATCTGGCTGAGTTTTCAAATGCCTATTCGCTGCAAAATACTGGGGGAAGGGATCCAACAGAAGTTGCCCTGCCACCTGGACCCCTGGTTTCTGCATGGGCCAGACTAGAGAAGTAAAGGAAAAGACCAAGGGGATCTCCCAATCCCTGGGATGTGATTTTTTTTTAAAGTTTGGGGGTGGGCAGTTTTAGAGACTTGAATTTGCTCTCCCCTACTGTGATATCCCTTCTTTCACAGGCTGAAAACCCAATGTGGGAGTTATACCCACTGGGTACGACATTGACTAAACATACCGATTCCAGCGATACATTTAAGAAGCAGGCAAATGCTCACTTGGTGGGTTCATAGACCTAATGGGCTCCATCACACCAGAAGCCTCTCCCTAAAAGAGGAGGGCCAGGATGACGCTTCAGATATCTGGGCATCAGAGTCAACTTGGAACCTGGGTCTAGCAGCCCCCTCTGTCTAGTCTGGGCAGAAAACAAGCTACAAACAGTTGTCTATCAGGAAATGCTGCAAATAAAAACAAACAAAACAAAAACACATAAGTTTTCACAAATTAGGGATATATAGCGAATGGCAAAAGAACAGTACTGACAGTGATGACTGCAGGGACAGGAAGAATACTGAAGACCCGTATGCAAAAATCTCTGTAAATTCCTGAAGTGGATTCATACACAAGGGGTTTATATGCAAAAATAAATCTGCTAATAATCAGTAGGAGTGATACCATTGTAATTAGCTAGTTATTCATAAAGAGGGAAGGTAGAAAGGGAAGGCAGACATTATAAGCCTGGTCATTTGGACAGCTTCACCAGGAAGCTGCAACTGTGCCCTCCCCAGGAAACTACCAGCCTATTCGCTGCAAAATACTGGGGGAAGGGATCCAACCAAGGGAAGGTAGACGCATGTGCAGTCAGGTTGGGATGACACAGGGAAGGTACTTGTCTGTTAGTCACACTTGGGAACAGAAATCATTGGCCGGAATGGGTATGACCACTGCAAGCATGCGAAAATTTGGGAATACATAATCTTTTAAGTAACAGAGTTGTTGTTCTCTTGTGCTCTTGGCTCATTCTTGGCTTCCTTTCATTCACCCGTGTTTCCTTCTTAGCCATGTTACCTGTGGACCCCACATGCCATGGACTGATGGACTGCAACAGGGAAACAAAGTCAAATTCGCCTGATGCTGTGCAGACCTGGAAAGGAAACTCTGGACACAGGCTGTGATTTTAGTTCTATTGAAGCCCCCGCTACACTTCTTTTATGGAGGGACAAAAGGAAATAAGACTTTGGAAACTCAGGGATTCAATTCCATGGGAATAAAGCTTTCTGCCATATTGCATCCTCCGATGCCAGTCTCATAAAATTCCTTACCTGAGATATTGCAAGAAATCCACCCCCACGAGCAAAATGGGAAAATGAGACCTTCTCCCCTCTGTCAACAGGAGTACATTGTTATTTTTTTATTTCAGAAATAAATATCTTCATCTCCCCCCAAAAATCTCAGACATCTATCAAAACAAAACAAATGACTCATTGGAATTGAATAATTTTGAACTGACAAGCACAGATCCAAGGGAAATGCAGATATGTGCAAGCGACAAGCCATCAGCTACAATTTGCTTTCATCCTTAAGTGTATGTTGCCCTTGACAGTTTTAATAGCTATTTCTGTCTAAGTTACAGAGCTGTGTGTTGTCTGGCTGCGAGTTAAATTGGCTCCCTGAAAAGGGAATGTATGCTAATACTCATGTTCCAACTGCTTTCAAGTAAAGCAGATTAGCAATATTATGCCTCATGTTAGTTGCCGTTCAATAATTATAAATGTTGATGTATTTCTTCAACAATGAATTCATCCCATATGTTGCTTTTTGAAAGACTGAAATAATGGCTCTTTTTTTTAGAGATGGCATTAACAGCATTTCTTAATCCTCATACTGATAACCACCTTTGATAGATATATAATATGGGTGTTTGCATACATATGTGTACCCAATACATACTTTAAAGTCCAGAATAAAAGACTCTCCAGGATTCCAAATAGACCGTGTTCAAAACTCTCAGGATTCAGCTCTGGCTTCAGTTTTATAGAGTCCAGAAGTGAGAGGAATGACAGTAAATTGTCTCCAAAGTAGGAAGCTCAATGCATTCAAGTTCTGAAGTGGCCCACCAGGAGCTGGTTCTGCTGCCCCTGACTGTTCTTCCTGTAGTGAGGGCCCTTGGTACTGGAGGGGACATCAGAGATCATCTATGTGACAAGGAGATCCCAAACCCAACATCAGGTTTATCAGATTCACCTGTCGGTTCACAGACCAATGGACTCCATCACGCCGTAACTCCCTCCCTAAAAGAGAAAATCCGGGATGATGCTTCAGATATTATGGCATCATTGTCAACTTGGACCATGAGTTTAACAGCTCCATCGGGCTAGCCTGGCCAGATAACCCCTGGGGAACTTAAAGTTGTGTACATCTCAGTCCTGACAGGGGCCTACTAAGTCAGAATATCTGGAAGAAGGGCTGATCTGGGAAATGCTGGTCTGGTCCAACCATCTTGAGTTCATCAAGTCTTCATATTTAAGAGTCAGAAGGAAGTGGGTCTTTTTAAAACTTGTTACCTTTCACAGGTGGTTGTTGAGCTCCTTGTGAGACTGCTCCTGTATGGAAAGACCAGACCCACTCGTGTTTCTCTGTGTCATTCATTTCAATATCCCCCACAGAGCCTCTGCTGCGCTGTGTTCAGAGCCACAGCGTCACATTGTGGGTCAGGTGAATTGATAAACTTGGGTTTCAGAGTTTTTGTTTACAAAAAAAGAGGGGAAAAAATAAATGTCATTTAGAAGAGAAGGAGTGGGTTCCTAGTTTCTTCTTATACCTCACATTGGTTATATCAGAACAAAAGCTCTTGTAAATATTTAAGGGCATATACTGGGTTCTTTACTCATAGAAAGTTCTTCATTGCCATCTGCTGGAATGAGAGGCTGCACTAAATGGAAACAAGAGTAATTTACCAAAGCTTCTCTTCTAAAACAGCTTACATACATGGTCAATACACTGGAGATTGTATTTAACGGAGACCCCAGACTAAAAAGCAGGATGCCGCCCTGAGGCAGTGTGTGGGTGGGGGGCTGGCGGGAAGGAGGAAGCATGGGTTGAGCTGGGTCTGCCCTCTCTACACACCGGATTCATGCTCAGCTCTATGAGCCTCCCCTCAGGCCTCCCCTCTGCGTGTCCAGTGGAAGTTTCCCACTTCTCATCCTCAAAGAGAATGATCCTTCCCCAATTGTCTGACAGGAGGGAGGGGAGCGGCTCAGCACCCCACGATCGCACTTGTGTGAGTGCTAGCTCAGGTGTCCTTGTGTGATGGTGTGGTGGTCCCAGGATACCTACCTGAAATAGTCAAGGACTAATACATCCTGTTAAGCCATACTGTTTGGAACAGTCTATCTGTCTTTCCTTAATAATCACTAGCTTCACTTGAAGTTGCCTTTGTAGAAAGAGAAAGCATAAAGTTGATTTACTCTTCCCACTTAATATAATTTGGGGGGACTCTGAGGAAATTGCCCATCCTACCTTCTCTTCCCCAACCCATTTGACTGCAGACTGAATCCCCACCAATGTACCATCAACTTTAGCTTTAAGATTTTGTGTATAGATAAAACACAAACATTCCCTAGGGAAAGGTAACACCTCAGAGTAAGTAAGTCATTAGCAATATCACATTTGCATAGATCTTTACAGTTTATAAATCACTTTCACACGTGCGATGCTTAACTTACATAACAGCATGAGTGACGGCAACTCCAAGGTGGTAACAGCAATGGGGCTGGAGAATTGTGTGCTAGACAGCATGCATGTAGATCACCTCCCGTAAAATCATTCCCATAGATAGAAGCATGTGCATAAAATTTACACACATGAAAATCACTTACTTTATAAACACCATCTGGTGTGATCCTCTTGACATTTCTGTGATTCTACAGGTGAGGAAACTGAGGGACTGAGATTACATGGCTCTTGGATAGTTACCAGAGGACTCCAGTTCAAGTGCAGAGTCTGTAAGCGTGGAGAGGGTGATGGGGTTATCTTACAGAGGCAGGGGTCAGGGAAAGGTGGCGTATCAAAAGTGAACAGAAGAGGAGGAGAAGGGGGTGTTGATACATAGACAGAAGGGGTCACTAGCTTGTTCCCTCCATGTTTCAATGTTTGGGGGTTTCTGTAGTTTGTGTGAGGATATAAAGTGAGACTGGGTCCTTGAAGGACTGTTTCCCCAGGCCTGTACCACTCTGTTGTTTTTTATTTTTATTTTTATTTTTATTTTTATTTATAACAGGAGATTATTATGGACATTGAAGAAAAAGTCCATCCTATTCCCTATTCTAAGAAGGATGGGTCATTTTCTGATATATATGTTTCATATATATATATTTTTTTTTTCCTGGCTTCTTACCTTGTTGTTCTTGTTTCCCTTTTCCAGGCCCACCTCCCCCTTGGCATCTGACAAGCCCCTCACTGGCTGCAGGCTTGTATATGTGGGACCACTCTGCGGGGAGTGAATTTGTAATATATATATGGGGAAATCAGGCTGGCAGGCAAGCAGTTGGGAGCCAGCAGTCCCAGTTTGTGAAAAGGATGTCTGACTGCCTGTTTAGGCCCAATCCCACAGGGAAAAGGCCTAAACAGGCAGAAGTACATTCCCCGAGGGGTCCTGGATTGGAGAGGGTGCAGGCTGGGCTGAGGAGGACCCCCCCCTCCGTGCACAAATTTCATGCACGCAGCCTCTAGTGTGTGTGCATGCACATTAGAGGCCAGTGCACAAAATTTGTGCACTGGGAGGGGGGTGTCCCTCAGCCCAGCCTGCACCCTCTCCAATCCGGGACCCCTCAGGGAATGTACTACTGCCTGTTTAGGCCTTTTTCCTGTGGGGTTGGGCCTAAACAGTCAGTCAGACATCCCTTTCACAATCGGGGATTGCTGGCTCCCAACTGCTTGCCTGCCAGCCTTATTAGCCCCCTAAACACTCCCCTGAGAGTCTGATCAATGCCTAACTGCTCCCCTGCCAGCCCGATCATCCCCAACTGCCCTCCCCTGATATCCTGATCATCCCCAAATGCCTCTTTATTAGAGAGGGGTTTTTATTTAACATATTGGACATCCCTAACTAGTTTGGCTCAGTGGATGGAGCATTGGCCTGCAGACTCAAGGGTCCCAGGTTTGATTCTAGTCAAGGGCATGTACCTTGGTTGGGGGCACATACCCAATGGGGAGTGTGCAGGAGGAAGCTGATCAATGTTTCTCTCTCATTGATGCTTCTAGCTCTCTATCCCTTTCCCTTCCTCTCTGTAAAAAATCAATAAAATATATTTTTAAAAAGAGAAACATTAAAGATTTCTCCATATCTGCCTGGCTGGTGTGACTCAGTGGTTGAGACCCCAGGCTGCAGGTTTGTGTTTGTGGGATCACTCTATGGGGAGTGAATTTGTTGTTTTTTCTAAAGGGTCAGGAGGGCCTCTGGGCAGCATTCTGCCAGGCCACTTACTCTGCCAGCTCTCAGCGGTAGCCCTCCCTGAGACTGGGGCACTCCAGCGGGGCTGAGAGGACTGTGCACAGCCATCTAGTGGCTATGGGCATCACCATTTTGTTGCAGAGTGATGGTTAATTTGCATATTACTCTTTTATTAGGCTTTTTTTTTTTTCCCCAGAGAGGAAGGGAGAAGGAGGGATAGAAACATCAATGATGCGAGAGAATCACTGATTAGCTGCCTCCTGCACACTCCCTATTGGAGATTGAGCCCATGACCCACGCATGTGGCCTTGACCATACTTGAACTCTTCAGTCCACATGTCAATGCTCTATCCACTGAGCCAAACTGAGAAGGACTTTTTCTGCTTTCTCAATGTATATGAGACATGATGATCCAAACAAAGTTAACCTAAGCTCAAAGCTTTGCATTCGCTGGGATAAACCAGAGAGAGTGGCCTGCTCCTGGCCTGGAGGACCCCCGGCTATCACATGAGCTGTGCTTCACAGAAGGGAGGGCCATGCTGCCTGGAGCCCTAAGCATTGACCTGTCACGGTGTAGGTGTGTTTTACATGCCTGGCACCCTTGTCCCTGGACCTGTACCACGCTACACCTTACAATGGACCAACAGCAAGTTTGTGCCCTGTTTGAGGACTGAAGTGTGAGGCTTTGCTTGTCTCTGAGGGACACCTTGTGGCTTTCTCTCCATCTCCTGGCTTCTTACCTTGTTGTTCTTGTTTCCCTTTTCCAGGCCCACTTCCCCCTTGGCATCTGACCAGCCCCTCACTATGACTTAGCTCTGACCCGTGATCAGCAAGAAGAGAAGACAATTGGAAGAGAAGAGGCTGGTGTAGAGGAGAGCTGGTGGGAATGGGCAGAGGGAATATTTTGAGCTGGGTCATGTTTGAGGTCCAGCTCCAGTGCCACCTTCTCCCTGAGGTTGTCTGTGAGTATGACACCTGCCATTCTCACTACTCCACAACCTTGGTTTGCACCTGACACAGGGGCCTTGTCACTGTTGGCCTTACTTTACAGCGACCTCCATACAGATATGAGTTCCTTTTCTAGATTGTCAGCTGTCTTGGGGAATTTTCCATTTCCAGAAGAAGTTAAAAGATTTCTCTTCCTATCCCACACAGCACGCAGCACAGTAACTTACTTCTAATAGGGTCATAGGAAATGCCTGTTGAACCAACGAAAGTCGGAAATGTGAGATGGTTTTCAGCCCGGGGCTTGTATTTCACAGAGAGCCCATCCAGTGTCAAGGGCAACAAAAGACGTGTGTGTGGGTCTGTGGCTGGGACTTTCCTAAGGGCCAAGGAGAGTTTTCCTGTAGATGGGCCAACAGGGTCTCCATCTGAAGTGATTCAACCGCAGAGAGCAACCAAGAAGCAATTTAGGAGGTGAGTGAGGTACAATTATAAAATAACATGTAAGTTTAGATGCTCATTTATTTGTTTGATGCACCAAATTAAAATGTTCACAATAAATCTCGGTATAAGTGTAACAGAAGGCTAAATTGAAATTCTACAAATGACTGACACCCGATTTCTAAGTAAATACCAACATGGGAAGCCCTGTTTGGGCCCCAGCTTCATTATATGTTTAATAATCACCTTCAGCCTCCTAGATTGAACCCATATTTGGTTTTCCCTGTCAATCCCCTGGGCATCATCCCTATGTCATGTGCCCCAGGTGACAGAGATTCGTGGCATCGAAGCAAACCCTGATGATCCAGCGAACCCTGATGTCCTTAATGTGATCCTATTCTTCACTCCGAGCCTTTGCAATTGAAATTGAAGGTAAAAACTGGACTCATTAATAACAGAAATATTGGATGCACTTGGTCCAGAATAAATAAAAACTGAGCTCCTTTAGAAAGTCATGCTTACAATTTTTCTGCAACTCAAAAGTACTAGTAAATGTGTTGGCATCAACTGTATAGGGTCCTCTGTTCATAAGTAATTACAGGGATGAACCGAGGTTTGCGATCTGCTCACTAGAGGGGGTTAGACGCTAACGAGCCGATTTCTCAAGGAGCCTTGAGCTGGATCCAATGCAGCAGATCTGACCAAGACTGGGAGGCCAGATGACAGACTTACTGGGGCAGAGCCATCTTTTCATAGATTTAAAAGAAAAGAAAAAAAATTCTTTAATCTTGTAGTCAATAAATCAGAATAATTTTAATGTTTTTCTAATTTAAAGTAAATGTTCACTGTAGGCAAAGAGAAGAGTCATAAAAATACCCTAACATATGAAAAACATTTTAATTCACCTAGAATGTCCACATCCAAAACCAAGCATGATTCATAACAGGTTTACCCATGTGGACCTGCTGGGTGGTGAACATTCCTGAGTAACAAAACCCACAATTTCATATGGTTTAACTTAATATTATTTTGGTAGGGTTTTTTTTTTTCCTAGTAATTTGCTTTTTTGCTTGCTATTATATAGAGACTGTATATTAACAGCTACGTATGAATATGTTACTTATTAATTTGTGTGTAGGCCTTGCATATTGTGTGGATTAAAGGTTATTATCAAAGTTTTGAAAGGTAATTTTCAAGGAAATAAATCTCCGTCAAAATTATATCTGAACTTATTTGGTCTTCCTTAATTCTGATTTTTAAAAAAGCTGTTTAAGAGCAATAAAAAAGGCAGTGGTGAGTGCTATCAACGGAGGACCACTTGTATACGCACTGTGTGGGGTAGAGAATAAAGGGCAATGAGTCTTGATTTCAAGGGGTTTGTAATCTAGTCAAGGAAAGGAGATGAATAGTGTTGCAGGAATGAATGAAAATGAAATAAGCAGAATTTCAGTGCCAGGTGGTCTAATATTCACTTATAAATTCTAAGTGCTGTCAGAAGCTCAAAGAAAAAAAAATCAGGATTAGCTGAAAATTTTCCAACAAGCTTCCTGAAGAAGCAGAATTTAGAATACAGCTCTAAGAAGGCAGGGACTGTGACTAATCTCCTCATTACTGTGTTGCTAAGGTCCAGGGAAAGGCCTGAAATGTATTTGGTTTTTTAAAAATATATTAGCACCTCTGATCTTTGTATGTAAGACTGTGATGTGTCATAAAAGATATTTGCAGTAGTGTGAAGAGGTCATTCACTCTTAGCGTGGGGTTTTCCTACCCTCTTTCATTAGAGGCGTAGTTCGGTTCTGGAACATACTTGTCTTAGGGCCACGGGCCAGAGTAAAGGTCTTTGACTCTTATTGCAATTGAACTTTTAACCTTGGCGTCATAAGCACTGACTGAACTAATCTGCCACAGATAACCTATAATATGTGTTCAGCAGAAGTTCACCGTGTTGGGAAATGAAGATGAAATCATGTGAAATATGAGAATACTTCTGGTGAGATTCAGAATAAAAGCAAAAAGCAGTAGAGGACTTTGAGGGTGGGGAAGATATATTGTGATGAATTCCCCCTTACCCTCTGTATTATCCTTAAAAAATTCTGCCGCAAAATCTTGTTCTGAATAGAGTGGGAAAGCAGAATGAAAATTACAGCGCAAGATTCACCAGGCATTCAAAAGACCTTACAGATTTTGAAAGTATATTCTGGTTTTAATTTGTTTGCGCTATAGGATCGGGGCTGGCCTTAGGCCCAGCATTCTTTTAAGTTGGAAACCTTTTGCCAGGCAGAACGTGGCTGAAGGTTGTAAGACCCGTCAGTTCCATGGGTCTCACGGACTCAGCTCTTTTGCTCGGGCCTGGGCCCAGGTAAGCAATTTATGTGAGATGTGTTTAAATTGTGTGACTCCGTAACCACGTTATACAAAATACAGAACCTGGCCTCAGTTTCCTCATTATGCACAATGCACTAAAGAAGCTTAGGCATTTAAACATGACTGTTAGCCATGGCATTAGGAACCATGGTCTCCTACTAGATTAAATTAATGGGTGATTAATTCATTGCAGCCGAAAACAAGAATACACCAAAACGCTCTGAAATGTTAATGGAGCTATTGTTGCAGGAGGAACACCGCTTTGAGAGTTGCATTCTTGTGCTGACAGTGGATCCTAATGATCTCTATGCCCTCTGGTGGGCGGCTTCTCAATTCTGGCCTCACTTTCCTGATCCATAAAATGGGTTGGTTAAACAAGGTGGTCTAAGATTCTTTCGTGCTCTGAAACTATATGCTCCACATGTGATAGCTTATTCCACATATTTTAGGTGGAGGGTGGTCCTGAATCTATTTGTGTGTATTAGCTTTGAAAAAAAAGGCAGATCTCTGGTTGAAGAAAAATTCCTGATACGTATTTCATCTATAGTTTCACCCGGAAAATTGTGCCACGAAAAATCAATCAAGTTTTTAAGCATATTATAACTTTGACTTAAAAATAAGTAATGATTTTCTGGTTTTCAGCTTGATTTTAGTGGGTGCAGCTGAGACCATCGTGCACCTAGCTTGTCTGTGTTAAATCATGTTAATTTGGAAAAAAATAAATCTCGGAGTGTCTCTGGTGGGGAGGCTGGTGTGAGCCATTTTAGCTTGGAGATGCAGCGAAGACCAAGAAATAGGAAGTAGGGAGTTAATACTTTGCATTTTATGTGGATTAGGTGCTTGGAAACAGAACTATCTCGGCAGCCACCATACTGTAATAGGGGGAAATATAAAGCCACCCAGCGTTCCTGTGCATTCATATTACTTATCTACAAGCGCACATTTTTAGCTTGGGCTTTAGTAAAAGCACGTGAAGTTCTTCATTTGAGGTTCGTTCATCAGAGTGATGTCACTTTTCTCTGACTGGGACCTATTGCTAGACGGTGTTTTCTTGATTTAAGAATCGTGGTGTGCATGGTGTGTGCGTGTGTTGGGGGGAGAGAATCTAAATAAGTACTTTTTTAAAGGTATTTTACATTTTTAATATTAAGTGGAAGGGATAAAGAAAGAAAAAGGGTGAAGAAATATCCTTATGAGACTTCTTTACAGGCCATGTATATACTCGGTATATGGTTGCTTATAATGTAGGTTTTTGTCTCATTGCTTAACAAGTACACTAAATGAATATTTGCATAGGAAATTGCACAAATCATTTGAGCATCAAATGATAGCTACTGAGGGATTTTATGTAAAAAGAAGCCGAGAGTAATATAAGTAGTACATGTGTTTGGGTGAAGTTTCAAAGAAGTGAATCCTATTTTATAATTTCAATCATTGCTTCGGGAAGATGAATATTTATTTAGGAAAATAAAATATAGGACAAATGAACTAGGAATAAATAAATACTTAATATCAGATTTCAGCAGATGTCAGTTTCTCCTCTTACTACACTTACACTCCAGCTTTTATTTTTTATTTTATTTTTTATTTTTTTTTTGCGGTGATTTTCCTTCTTTGGATTTTACCTGAGTAGACAGGCATGAAATGAAGTTCTCGCTGCATTTTACTAATGTCAGACATTCTCGCAGCTCAGTATCACTGATTAGTAACAGTCCCCCTCCAGGGACTGGAAGTGGCAGCTTTGTTACATCTCCCAGGATGCCTTCCTCTCATCCCTTGCCTTGATGGCTACAGGCTGCCAGCTCCCAGCCGAATCCTTCCCTGGCTTAGCTCTTGACCAAAGCTGGGGAGATCTGGCCCCAGGTTCCATCTCCTCTCTCAGGTGCCACATCCAAAGACCAGTGAATGTGGAGGTGCAAAGGCCTGGCCCCCTGGTCTCAAGTCTGCAGAGCTCTGAAGGGTCACCCCAGCTCTTTGGCTTCAAACAGCACTCACTGATGCTGGCTCAGACTTTGGTTGTAGAAGAACCACGTTCAACATTTGCTTGCAGCAACCCTTTCTACCTCACGGCCCCTATATTCCTCAGTCTTCCTGTCTCCCCAGATCCTGCCCTCGGTAAGCCTCCTGCATACTGACCTCAGTCTCAGAGTCTGTTTCCCTGGAACTGGTCAAAGAAAGACAGGGAATGGTGGGAACATCACCGTGTCCACATTGAATCTCAGTAAGATAAACGCTTCTGGAAAAATCGGACCCCACTGTCTGGAATCTTAACACATTAAATTTGGTGTTTGTATTTTTCACTCCAGTGTCTAGTAGCATTTTTTTTCTTTTTTTTCTTTTTTTATTGTGTTACATGTATACACCTAGTAGCATTTTTTAAAAAAACAAAAAGTGGACGTGATTGTATGATTTTAGAGTAAAAATTATTCCTTTTACTTATTCAAGTATCCTTACAATCTCATTCCCTCTTTTGAGATTTTAGGGAGTCTTTTAAAAATTGCTAAGTACCACTCAGTATGAAAATAATTGCCTCTTTTTTAATAGTATCTTTATGTGGATATCTTTACAGGATTTATCCGCTAGCCTTCTTTGAAACTTCATTAGAATGAAAAGTTAAAATGCTTCATATGGTTTTATAAGAAAGAATTAATGTACCTAAACACATATAGAACTGCATTTTTCCTCTTATGATTATTCCCTCATTGTTGTGACTCAAATCACAACCATAAAAACAATGAAAATTTCAAAAATATAGCTCTAAATTGGTGCTAGTTTGTACCAGTTCATTGGCTTAGGCCCAGCGCTTTGTATGAAAGATCATGTTTTTCTAAATATTTCAGGGATAAAAATGCAACTTAGTAACATTTGTCCTTCTTTTAATCAAGCCCAAAACATATTCCACTGAGATTGTGTTTTTAGTATTACAATTTTGGGAAAATTTGGGTTTTTAATATTATATCTTGCTAGATTTACAAATTAGCAAACAAAACAAAGTGCACTTTGCATCAGAATACCTGGAAATTCACACACACACACACACACACACACACACACACATATGACATATAGAGATTCTATTTCTCTATGAAAGAGAAATTCATCACTTTGTAATATCTTTTGTGAAACAAAACGATGGCTCTTCAGTGATGAAATCAAGATGCATTTGCAAATTTATTTGAGACTGGGTGTCCCCAAATTTTCATGCATGGAATGAAATGTTGTTCTTGTGAAAACTAGGTTTATTCCAAGGCTGAGGTGTTCATAACCCAATACAACTTACATAACGACTGTTTTCCTTGATCAAACGCCAGCTTTCCGGGCTGACATGCTCAGAGCCAAGGAGTTCCAGCGAGACAAGGACACCCTGCCTCTCTGGCATCCACTGTGAAGGCTGTATCAGAGCGTCTCCGGTTAAAGTGTGACCTGTCATCATGGAGCTCGCAGAGAGGCAGCATGGCCAGAATCAGGGTTCCAATAGCATGTGAAACACATGGTATTTATGGGATGTAGAGAACAGCCTTTTTCCCCCCCAAGTCAAACTGTATCCAGTTTTATTAAATACTAGAGGCCTAGTGCACAAAATTCATGCACCTGGGAGTGTCCTTCAGCCCAGCTTGCTCCCTCTCCAATCTGGGACCCTACCTGGATTGGGCCTAAATGGGCATCCCTCTCACAATCCAGGACTGCTGGCTCCCAACTGCTCACTTGCCTGCCTTCCTGATTGCCCCTAACCGCTTCTTCCTGCCAGCCTGATCACCCCCTAGCCACTTCCCTGCCAGCCTGATTGATACCTAACTGCTCCCCTGCCAGCCTGTTTGCTCCTAACTGCCCTCCCCTGTGAGCTTGGTCATCCCTAAATGCCCTCCCTTGTAGGCCTGGTCACTCCTAACTGCCTTCCCCTGCAGGCCTAGGTCACCCCCCAACTGCCCTTCCCTGCAGGCCCAGTCACCCCCAACTTTCTTTCTCTGCTGGCCTGATCACCCACAACTGCCCTCCCTTGCAGATCTGGTCCCTGCCAACTACTCTCCCCTGCAGGCCATCTTGTGATGGCCATCTTGTGTCTACATGGGGGCAGCCATCTTGTGTGTTGGAGTGATGGTCAATCTGCATATTACTCTTTTATTAGATAGGATAGAGACCTAGTACATGGTGGAGACCAGCTGGTTTGCCCTGAAGGGTGTCCCGTATCAGGGTGGGGATTCCCTTGGGGCGTGGAGTGGCCTGGGCAAGGGGCCTGTGGTGGTTTGCAAGCTGGCCACACCCCCTGGTGATGCAAGCAGAGGCCTTGGTATCTGGGATTTATTTATCTTCTACAATTGAAACTTTGTAGTCTGGTGGGGAGCCAAGCCTTCTGCTTGCATAGCCATTAGAACTTTGTTGCCTTAAGTGGAGACCTGGGCCCACCAGGGTATGGGGATAGCTTGGCTTCCTCCATTGCCAGGGGCAACGCAAGCCTCCCTCTGCTCTCTCTGTGGCTTTAGCCATCTTGGTTGAGTTAATTTGCATACTCGCCCTGATTGGCTGGTGGGCATGACTGGTGGGCGTGGCTTATGGGTGTAGTAGGGGTATGATCAATTTGCATATTACTGTTTTATTGGAAAGGACTAAAGGTCCGGTACAGGAAGATTTATGCAAGAATGGGCCTTCCTTCCCCTGGCTGTTGGCATCGGCATAGGGACAACACAAGCATCCTGCCCTTTCCCCAACCACTTGGTTTCTGCATATGCAAATTAACCTGCCTTCTTTGTGGAGTTAATTTGCATGCTCACTCCTGATTGTCTAGTGGGCGTCACAGAGATATGGTCAATTTGCATGTTTCTCTTTTATTAGTATAGATACTTTTAATAAACCATCATGGTATTTCAGGTAGGACATGGACAATCGTTAACAGTACACAACAACTTTCAAACTCTCTTCTTCAATAAGCTACTAAAATCAGAAAGCCATTATAAAGCCCAATGAAGTCTTCATCTAATGCTCTGAACAGAAAAAGTTTAGAGTGAGGGTTGATATTTCACATTGAACATGTTGTTTAACAACTTTTCACAAGCCGACCCTGACTTTCAGGAAATGAAATGAAAATGGCCGAGAATATCAATCTGTAGATCCACAATCTAAAAAGGGGAGGCCATCTCAGTGGTGACAGTGGAAAGTCCAGATTGCCAACATACTGGAAACCAATTTTGGGGGGTCAGGTCCCCATAGGTCTCTGGGCTTAAGAGAGCCAAAGTCTATGCTTAAAGTGGAGAGGGAGAAAAGGACATAAAAACGAATTTTAGTTTTCCCACACGACAAGGTATTTGTGCCAAAATGGCTAATGTGTGTCAACATCAAGAGATCTCTCCTCCCAGGAACCAAGAGAAAGTTTCTCAAAACTAGAAGAGAAGGTATTGTCTCCCTATTTCAGTCCAGCTTTGAAGACATTCTATTAGGACTATATATATGTCCTTTCCCAAAATAACAATGACGTTTTCTATGTACTAACAACATAACTTTAAAAAAAGTAAAACAAAATTCTGCATTTTTATGAAACTTGATTAAAAAAGTATTTCAAACTGTACAGTCACCAGATATACAGAGTTATCAAAAATGCACACACTTCTCTTGGCATCTCCAGCACCTTCGGCTTTCTGAGCCTGGTCTGTTTTGGCCTCTCCATTTTCTGAAGGATTATTCCCATCTTTGCTAGCATCAGCTTTTCCCTTTAACTTTCAGCACCTTCTCTCCCTGCTGTGAAGGAGCCTTTTTAGGCTAGGTCTCTGGCTTTGGAGGAGCAGGTTTAGCTGATAACCTGGCAGATCTTCTCTGTGGTTTGTCCTTCAACATCGCTTTGTCGCCTTTCTTTTGGGCATGATGGCGGGTGGTAGCAGGGTTGCAGCAACACACAGGCTTTGCTCGGTCAGAGTTGATCCTGCCTCCTCACACTGTTTTAAATATATATTTTATTGATTTTTTTACAGAGAGGAAGGGAGAGGGACAGAAAGTCAGAAACATCGATGAGAGAGAGAGACATCAATCTGCCGCCTCCTGCATGCCCCACACTGGAGATGTGCCCACAAGCAAGGTACATGCCCCCGACCGGAATCGAACCTGGGACCTTTCAGTCTGCAGGCTGATGCTCTATCCACTGATCCAAACCGGTCTCAGCCTCACACTGCTTTAGAGAACAGTCTTATAAAAGAATTGCACTGGTTCTCATAACCTGACTTGGAAGTCCAACTGTGTTCTCCATGTCTCTCCTTGGGTGTGGATGACAAGGAGGACTCTGGGTAGAAGTTTTAGAAAATAACTTGTTTCTAACTCTCTCTAACTGGATTGGTCAATTCTTTTCTTTGGGGTTACTTCTTTTTTTAAAAAAATATATATATATATATTTATTGATTTCAGAGAGGAAGGGAGAGGGAGAGAGAGATAAAAACATCAATGATGAGAGAGAATCATTGATTGGCTGCCTCCTACAGGCCCCCCACTGAGGATCGAGAGTGTTCTTGACAGGAATCAAACCCAGGCCGTTCAGTCCACAGGCCGACACTCTATCCACTGAGCAAAACTGGCCAGGGCGGAGGCTAATTCTGATTCTTCCAAATTTCACTGTGCCTGAAAAACCAATGACAAAAAATAAATCTAGCCGAGACCGGTTTGGCTCAGTGGATAGAGCATTGGTCTGTGGACTGAAAGGTCCCAGGTTCGATTCCGGTTGGGGGCATGTACCTTGGTTGTGGGCATATCCTGAGTCGGGGGTGTGCAGGAGGCGGCTGATCGATGTCTCTCTCTCATTGATATTTCTACCTCTCTATCCCTCTCCTTTCCTCTCTGTGAAAAATCAATAAAAATATATTTTAAAAAATCTATATGCAAAAACAAATCACATTAATGCTGGTATTTAAGGAAGTAAAATACTCTTTAAAAGATCTAAATAATAATATGTGTACGTAAAGTTACATATAATTATTTGTCAGACTTACAAGGTATTGCAAATTTATTTTGAACTTTCTGGCAGGGGATGTGGTCTCTATCTACTGTCCTGATGAAATCTGATATGTTTGCAAACTGAGTTAGACATCATTGCTTTAGTGTCTCTTACCTTCTTTGCTTTAGAAAAGGTTTTGGGCTTCCCATAAGGGAGTGAGTGCTTACAGTCACATAAATATGTGAAAGTCTTGGTTAAATTGGTTTCTTTACTGTAGCACTTCTTAGAGCCTTTTACACAAAAATGCTTAAGAGCCTTCAAGAAAAGAGTATCATATGTAGCACTTACCTAAATTATTTGATCACAAAATCTTGTGTGTGTGTGTGTGTGTGTGTGTGTGTGTGTATGTGTGTGTACTATTCATTAATATGTATTGAAAAGAGAGATCTATGGATCAATTTTGGAAATGCTGACCTATAGTTTTGCTGTCTATTTCAATATTTTAAAAAAAAGCTTTTCCAGCTTTGTAAAATGAATTGGAAAGTTTAGATCCTCCAATGCTTTGAAAGACAATAATGAAAACATAAATTGTAAGTCTTTCAATTTCTTCTCTGCTGAGATGGGCCAGACAGCAAAAGTTATCCCACATTTTGCAGGTCAATGAGAATTACTTATTGAGCAGCACCCGTTTCTTTTCCTTTTTTTATTTTTAACACGCCTTTCTTACGCAACATACCATTTTTCTCTGTTTGACGTTCTAATCAGCCAACAAGCCGTTTAGAGGACATACAAGGAGATTAAAGATTCATGATAACGTGAGGAAATTGGACTTTATGGTATTGGCCTTGTTCTCGCGGCAGCATGCTGATCTCTGGTGGTCTCCGCAGTCCCTGTGGAGGCAGGGGGTCTATTAGGTTGGAGAAGTCACCCGTGGTACACAACTGCCTGCTAGCACCTCCCATGTGCAGGTGGGTGCATACCAGTAACTGTGTTCATTAGCTCTGTGGTCCGTTGTAGAAAATGATGGAACCAGAGGGAGCTGTGGGAACCCTCATTTTGTAGTCAGTCGGTCAGAAGCAACCTGGACTTGCGATTGGTACCTGAAGTGGGGGCAGTCTTGTGGGACTGAGCTCTCAGCTTTTGGGGTCTGCATAAACTCTGGAGAGTTAATATTAGAGCTAAATTGTAGGCCAGGAGAGCTGGAGCATTGGTTGGTGTGGGAAAACCCCACACATTTGGTATCAGAGCTGTTCTGTGAGTAGAAACAGATCATCGTATTACAGACTCTTGTTAGTAAAAGCTACCATTTATTGAGCTCCAGATATGTTGCCAAAGCGCGCCATATACTGTTTCTAATTCCGATGATCTTTTACAACATTAGTTTTGGCATCATTTTATAGATGAGAAAACCAATACTGACTTACTCAGCAGAAGTTGGATTTCTAAAGTGGATTTTCATTTCTCTCTGACTCTCAATCCCTGCCTCTCTACATGCCTCCACCCAAAACGGATTACTAGTACATGCCTCTATCACCATAGTCAACCTACCCTGGGCAATTTATTCAGTCAATAGGTACCGAATGCCTCCTGTGGTGGCATTATTTTGTGTGATGCTGTATGTGACAACTTACAGAAGGGTATTGACTCGTGGCAATAGCTATTTTTGGTGTCATTCTATTACAGAAGAGGATGGTGAGGCACAGGACTGCTTCCTAACGTGTCCAGGGCCACACAACTAATGAGCGGTAGAGCCATCACTGAAACCCAGGACATTTGACTCCCAAACTGAACTGTATCTTACAAACATGCACTCCGTATATCCATGCGTTATCAAATTTGGAAACAAAAGAGATATACATTATACAGCTATAGATTGATGGCTTCGTAGTGCCCATACCAAACTCGAAAGAAAAATATTATTATAAACTTCATTTGCAAAGGATTCAAAATAGAAAACTATCTTCATGGATTTCAACATGATATTTTCATGAGCTGCTATGTGACTCAATAGCTCATAAAGATCAGTTCAGTTACTTGGGTTAACTACAGATTCTTGTTTAGTACATTTTTTTGTCATCTCTTGATTGAAATTCTCTAAATAAAAGAGACTCCCATCTTGACTCCCCTTGTCTAATCTCAAAAAAGACAAGGACAAAAAAGATCACATAAGAGCCTCTGAATAGAACAGAATATCTTTGGTGAAATGCAGTTGGCTCATTTAGACATAGTTCTGCCCAAAATAACCTAGATGAACTGGATGGAATTTATTGCATTACTAATGTTCTAAAGGCAGATTTCCCAGTAATATCTTAACCGTAAAACTCTACTTAAACAAAAGGCTACTTGATACCACAGAAGAGACCAGAATGTTTTTATAGCTAGAGATTTCTAAACCATAAATACTCTCGTCTCTGTAAGCAAATGGGTCAGAAATACATATTTATGAGGCATCCTGCATTTTTAGCAACTCTGCAATGGAATTCAGTGTTTCATCATAACCCTTTCTATCTCTACCCTTACTTTCTACTACTGATGGACTCCTTAACACAGTGGTTCTCAACCTTTCTAAAGCCACGGCCCTTTAATACAGTTCCTCATGTTGTGGTGACCCCCAACTATAGATTTATTTTCATTGCTACTTCATAACGGTCATTTTGCTACTGTTAATGAATCTTAATGTAAATATCTGTGTTTTCCAAAGGTCTTAGGCTCTACAGTAGCAGTTCTCAACCTGTGGGTTGTGATGGTCTCTGTATTTTCCGATGGTCTTAAGCAGAGTCACCTAAGACCATTGGAAAACACAGATATTTACATTACGATTCATTAACAGTAGCAAAATTACAGTTATGAAATAGCAATGAAAATAATTTTATGGTTGGGGGTCACCACAACATGAGGAACTGTATTAAAGGGTCGTGGCATTAGAAAGGTTGAGAACCACTGCCTTAACATATCATAAACAATCCATAGTGAGAGAAACTTCAGTATTCAGAAATAAATGAAGGGAAGATATTATATAGAAGTTGCTGCAACTGGTTATTTTTGAGCAACACGCTATTCATTGCTAAACTAAATCCAATAGTTCATTTCAGAACAATGTCAATACAAAGCAGCTGGGGAGATGGTTGCCTAGTAATTTAATTTATTCACTGATGGTATTAAAATTTTATTTTCTCCCTTATAGAAATAAACACTCAATTTGGTCTGGAAAACTCCAGATATTTGACATTTGGGATATGATGCAAGACTCATCATTTTTAAGTTAGCCTTTCTTTTTCTTTTTTAAGGAAGCATATGTTTTAAAAATATCTCTTTAAAAATGTCAAAATGTCAAATTGAAACAGTATCCTATTTATCATGGTTGCTGTTTTATCTGTCCTCCTTGCTAATATGGTATATAGAGAAAGTGAATATGTGATTTTACGTTCATTTTATAAGAATGATAATTTTGTGCCCTATCCAGTTTGGATTAGTGGATAGAGTGTCAGCCTGCAGACTGAAGGGTCCCAGAGTCAAGGGCATGTACTTCCTTTGCAGTCTCCTCCCCGGCCTGGGCCCTGGTTGAGACACATGCAGGAGACAACCAACTGATGTATTTCTCTCACATCAATATTCCTCTCTCTCTAAAAATCAATGGAAAATATCCCCAGATGAGGATTAAAAGCAAGTAAACAAAAAAGAATAGTAATTTTGTTAGTTGTGTAAATGTTGTATGCTTTTTATTTTAAAATTCAAGCAATACAAAACTTCACAAAAAATAAATCTTAAAAATGAATGAGAGAAAAAACATGTTATATCAGTTCATATAACTGATGACTTTGAAAAGTATAAGATATGAAGTGAACATCAAATAACACCGCATATATGCTTTTATTTTAGAAACAGTGCTTAAATTTTGGGTTGTGAGCCATTATATTTCATTATAGTGAAACTTTTATTGTTTAAAATAAAATTTATAGATGACCTAATAGTAAATGTTATTTTCCGATTATTTTAGTTCCTAATATTTTGAAGGAAATATTGCTTCATACTAATACAAATTCCTTTGTATTAATTCATATTATTAATCGATTGTTATATATGCACCCATGAGCAAAGTATTTTGTTAGTCACAAAGGTATCTAAGACATGGTAGCAGAGACTGTATGTCCTCAAACTTATTTTCACTTTTTGGAAACAAGACTGGACTACATTTCCTGGCCTCCCTTGTCATGAGATACAGACATGGGACTGAGTTCTGGCTAGTGAAA
>PVJN01027284.1:0-28225 GCA_004026805.1 Lasiurus borealis
CATTGGCCCACAGGGGGCGCCTATTTGCATAAACATCCCGAACTCGCTGCAGTCCTCGGGCGTCAGACCGCGACTCCGAAAGAGGTGGAGCCGACGTCTCTTAAAGGAAAGGGAGAGGAGGTACGACTCCACCCCCATGACCGGAGAGTGGTAGAGAGGATTGGGAGGGACCTGCGGAGAGGAAACCTAGGAACAGACTGGATCGCAATCTTGGGAAGGAGAGCGAGTACACCGGGAACCCGGCACTGGAAGGGCTGGAAACAAGCACGGGGGGTAGTTCCTGAGTGCATTGTGCAGGCTGCAGTAAATGATATAACACAGCCCAAATCCCACCGGAGTGCAGGGATTGGAGCATTTACCCACGCCTTCCCGAGGGAGGCAAAGAAACTGGCCGAGTAGCGGGGGCTTGGGTCCCTAGTGTCCAGACGGGTCGCCCCCTGTCCACTCCGTTCCAACTTGCATCCTCCTCCCCGCCCCCCCTACGCCCGACTTCCTTTCTCTTTCTCTTTTCAAGGCGACGACACTTTCCCACCAGGCCGGCTCTCCAGTCCTCATTTATCATCTACTATACTGGGGGAGGTCTTTGGCAGACGTACATCTGGAAAAGACCGGGGAGATAGTCTGCCTCCCCGGTGGGGGCAGGGAGGAGAGATGGAGATCTGTGAAGACTTCCAGCTGCGGGATGGGATGGGGAGGGGGTGGTCCCAGGGATAAAGCCCACCCCTCAGCCAGTGCAGAGGCCTGGGAAAAAGTGTAGCCGAGCAGAAAGTTGAAGCAAGTCAGCAGGCGCACAGACAGCCCTTCTCTGCAAAGCCCATAGGAGAAGAAGGAAAATTAGAACTAGGGCGCTGCAAAGGCCAGGTTCAGGGTCTTCTTCTGGGCCTTAGCTCCAAAGCCGTGAAAACAGCTTTGGCTTTGCTGTTACATAAACTATTCAAATCTGGAATCTTTCTCTTCCTCGCCATTTGCCAGAAACAAGTGTCTGCTCCAAATTTCATATTCCTCGTTGTTACCCATCCCATGAGGTTCTTAATGCAGATTAAATGAGATAAAGGCTAAAGCACAAAGGAAGTGGTAATTAATAGGAGCTACCTGGGACAATCAGGGCATCCCTGAGATGAACATCCTCTGTGTGTAATAGGTGGGAGAGGGTGATGAGTCCTACCTTAAAAAGTCATGAAGATTAAAAGGTAGTGAATGGAATCAATTTAGTGTACCGCAACCAGCATTTAAAATAAATGAGTATCACAAGAAGTAAGGGTAAAATATTGTTGCATAAATTTCTTGTTCCCATTATTTTGGAGTTGAACCATATAAAATTTCTCTTTTATAGGTCAAGAAGGTGGGATAGCGTCCTTCATATGGTTCAACATGTGTGCACTGGATGACGTCAACTGCATATCTTCCTGTGTCCCAGTCCCGAAACTGAGAAATACTGAAATGAAGTATGTTCAAGTGTTTTTTGTGAGCTGTGTGTATATGTACATATATACACACATTTTTATTAAAAACATGGACTCATTCATCAAACCTCTAAATAAAGGAATTAAGAGCCTTCCTATTTCCCTTTTCCCAGTAGTTTTAAAGAGCTCTTTTTCTTTTCTAATTTAGTCTACACAACAGGCAGTTAAACATATGGAATGTGTTAGTTCAAGAGGAAGAACAGGTCAAACAGATAAATAGGTTACAGAAGGGCTTCAGGGCCACATATGGTGTTTGGGACTGCAATTTGAGCAACAGTTCTACAATCACAGCCCTGTGGTCCATTCCTGCCTGACTTGTAAAGACTTTTGTGTGTGAGACCCCTAGTTTAGTGGCACCCCAGAAGATAACTGCTGTCGGCCTCGTCCACTGGATAGCGAACAATTCTCAGCTTTCCTTCTAATAGTCTACCCTCTCTCCAATGTCACCAAACCCCTGGGCTATTGCACGCCAATGTTAGTACAACTCCTTGGGATGGCTTCATCTTCACAGCCTCTTGTCACCACTAGGCAGGGGGGACCCACACCCACACTATGTTGGCTTACTGCAAGTTCAGAAGCTAAAACTGTTCATGTAGATAAAATCAATAAAAAAAACTGGTTCAGCCCTAGCCGGTTTGGCTCAGTGGATAGAGCATCAAGCCCACGGACCAGATCAAAGAGTCCCAGATTCAATACCGGTCAAGGGCACATGCCCAGGTTGCAGGCTCCTCCTCAGCCCCAGCCCTGGTCAGGACTCATGCAAGAGGCAACCAATCTATGTGTTTCTCTCATATCAATGTTTCTCTCTGTCTTTCCCTCTCTCTTCCACTTCCCCTAAAAATCAATGGAAAAATATCCTTGGGTGAGGATTAAAAAAACACAAAAAAAAACTGGTACAGTAGATGTACTTTATTTTTAAATTAGAGGCCCAGTGCATGACATTCATGCATGGGTAGGGTTCCCAGGCCTGGCGGCATCAGGGCCCACTAGGCTCCCTGCCTTTCCTTGCCACCCGTGTGCACTGCCACAGCAAGGTTCCCCCCACCTCCCTGCCTCCCCACCTCCTCCTTCCTTCACCACCCGTGCGCTGCCACTGTTTGGTCCCTGCTCTCACCTCCCCACCTCCCCTTCCCTCACTCCCTCAGCGCCCTGCCGCAGCTGCCGCCATTAGTCACCCACCATGTTCCACTCTGCCCCGTGATAGTCAGTACACATCATAGTATGCGATCAAACTCCCGAGGGGACAGTTTGTGTATTAGCTTTATATATATGTTACAGTTTACATTATTACTTTGTGTTAATTTCAAGTGTACAACATAGTAGTTAGACAATCACATACTTTACATAGTGGTCCTCTGGAATAGATGTGTTTTGTTTGGGTTATGTAATATTTTTAAGTCAGATTTTATATAAAAATCTGAATATCCAACCTCACACAAAAACTCGAATTTTTAGCAACTCCAGGCTGACATGCCCACAGAAGCACTACAGCCTAGAGCTGAGTGGAATGGTGGCCATGGAAGAGGCATCCGCTCTCAGGCGCACTATAGCCCATACAGCCCACTGAGCTCAGATAAGCCCCGTCTGGCCTCTCTGGAATGTGAGTTTGGTGCTTCTCTGATAAGGTCGAAATCACAGCAGTCCCCTGGAAGGTGGGAGCTTACATCCAACCCAGACCTTGAAGCACCCCCAGAAGGACATCAGAATTCCAGCCAGATCCCCTCATACCACACCATTCCCACCCTGCTCCTTTTCCTTCCTCTGATTTTTATCATTCAGAACAAAAACTACAGAGTACTTTTAAAAATTACTGTCACAGAAAAAATTACTAACACGCTAAAACTTTTCATTTGGAGTTAACCTTTACATGTGCATTCCTCACATAGAAGAAAAGAGGCCTCAATTATAATGGCAGCATTAGAGGGAATGAAAGGAAAAGCGGCCATGAGTCAGTGGGCCTAGGAGATGTCTGGAAAGCCATGCTCCAAACACCACTGGAGAGGATGAGAGGGACTAGCAGCAGAGTGGGCCCCTTGCTTTATATGTCTGCACTGTTTGACTTCTTCCATAATGGGTATTATTACTCTTATATAAATTTTTCCTCCTCTTAAAATGAAGCAACAATAGAAACAGGGAAAGGGTAGGATAAGTAGATCTTGATGTCTGGCTGCATGGGGCGGGGTACACAGAAGAGACCCATGATAGATTAAGATTTTGAATAAAATCTTCAGTGGTACCATTAATGGAAAGAGAGAACTTAGCTAGAGGACCTTGGGAGAAATTCTGTTTGGGCCAGGGAAACAAGCAGAGGAAAATGTCCTATAAGAAATGGGAAATGAGGGGAGAAACCAAGATGGTGGCATAGGTCAACACCTGAACTGCTGCCTCGCACAACAATTTCAAAATTACAACAAAAAAACAAAACGGACATCATCCAGAACCACAGCAAGACTGTCTGAGTGGAAATTCTACAACTAGAAGGAAAGAGAAAAGCACACAGACTCACAGGAGCTGCGGAAAGCAGAGGTACAAAGGCGTGAGTGTGGAGAGCGTTGGCAACTGAGTACGCGACTGGCTTTCTCAATCGGGAGATTAAAGCTCCTGACTGCTCTGAACTCCAGTTTCAGGTGAGACTCTGGGGACCCAGACGGGGAGAAACTGGACTGTCTGGCAGTGGGCAAAACTCGAGGGCAGCTTTCTCTTAGAGGTGCTTGCAGTGATTACTGTGGGACACTGAGACCCAGGGGCCTCTTAGGGAAGGGCTGATAGGAAGCTGTTTGCTCCATCCTGAGATCCTGGCCCACAAAGCCATTGATGTTTGCTCCGCCCTGAGACTCTGCCCCATTCAAGCTGAATGTAGAGGCTTTTGCTAATTCTAAACTTACCTTAACAAAATGCAGCTGAGTCAGTGAGACACAGAACATCCAAAAGAAGGCCCAAAGCCCAACAGCAGCTTGCATTGCTTCACAGCTGGGCCTCATATGGGCACCTTCAAAACCCAAACAAAGACGAGGAATCTGCAGATCTCTCCATAGCTGCTGCTGGGTGGCCTCAGGCAGAGGCTAAATTAGCACATCCTTGGAGATCCAAAAGCCAGTGTACCCAGAGGTCAGAGTAGGACCATCCAGATTACAACTCCTCAGACCCATAAGGGACACACTCAGGGGGCAGACTCAGTGAGCACCAAAGCCCCACTAAAGCAAGTCTTGTCTCATAAGGGCGTCTCCAGCACAGAAGTTCTTTCATCATAGACACAGCTGATCCTCACAGCCATTTGGCCTGGAGGTCAATTTCTCCCAGTGATACTAACAACATTCAAGGCTTAATTACAACAAGACTGTGCACACAGCCCACAAAGGGGTGCACCAAGAGTGTACACCTCAGGTAACTGGGGAGGCTGAGCCACTGGGCCATATAGGTCACCTAGGACACAAAGCCACTCTATCAACTCAGGGAAGTGGCCAAAATGTGGAGACAAAGAAACAGGTCACAAATTAAAAAATGGAGGAAAACAAACGACTGGATATAGAGTTCAAAACCACAGTTATAAGGTTTTTCATGAATTTTCTAGAAAAGGCTAATAAATTTAGTGAGACCCTCGAGGATATGAAAAAGGACCAACTAGAAATTAAGCATACACTGACTGAAATAAAAACATACAGAGATCCAACAGCAGACTAGAGGATCATAAGAATCAAGTCAAAGATTTGAAATACAAACAAGCAAAAAAGACCCAACCAAAAAAGCAAAAAGCAAAAAGAATCCAAAAGTTGAAGATAGTGTAAGAAGCCTCTGGGACAACTTCAAGCGTACTAACATCCAAATTATGGAGGTGCCAGAAGAAGAGAGAGAGCAAAATACTAAAAACCTATTTGAAGAAATAATGACTGAAAACTTCCCCCACCTGGTTAAAGAAATAGATTAAGAAGTTCAGGAAGTACAGAGAACCCCAAACAAAAGGAATCCAAAGAGGACCACACCAAGACACATGATCATTAAAATACCAAGAACAAAAGACAAAGAGAAAATATTAAAAGCAGCAAGAGAAAAACAGTTAATTACCTACAAGGGAACACCCATACAATTGTCAGCTGATTTCTCAACAGAAACTATGTGGTAAGAAATATTCAAAATGATGAATAGCAAGAACCTACAATCATGAATACTCTATCCAGCAAAGCTATCATTCAGAATTGAAGGGCAGATAAAGAGCTTCACAGATAAGAAAAACCTAAAGAAGTTCATCAACTCCAAACCAGTATTATATGAAATGCTGAAAGGTAGTCTTTAAGAAGAGGAAGAAGAAAAAGATAAAGATAAAAATTATGAACAACAAATACATATCTATCAACAAGTGAATCTAAAAATCAAGTAAATAAAAAATCTGAACAGAATAAGCTGATGAATATAATAGAATGAGGGGCATAGAAAGGGAGTGGACTGACAATTCTTGGTGAGGGGGGGTGCAGGAGGAGACTGGATAAAAATCATTCATCTATGGATGATGACAGTTGGGGGGTGGAGTAAGGGCAAAGGGTGGGATGGAAACTGGGTGGAGGGGAGCTATGGAGGGAAAAAAGAGGAACAATTGGACTGAGGGGTCCCGGGTTCGATTCCAGTCGGGGGCATGTACCTTGCTTGTGGGCACATCTCTAATGTGGGGTGTGCAGGAGGCGGCTGATCGATGGCTCTCTCTCATCGATGCTTCTGACTTTCTATCCCTCTCCCTTCCTCTCTGTGAAAAATCAATAAAATATATTAAAAAAAAAAAAAAAGGAGTGGTTTGCTCAGTGGCTAGAGTGTTGGCCTGTTTGACTGAAGGATCCCAGGTTTGATTCTGGCCAAGGGCACATGCCTGGTTTTTGGGCTTGATACCCAGTAGGGGGTGGGCAGGAGGCAGCCAATCAATGACTCTTATTGAAGTTTCTATCTCCCTGTCCTTTCCTCTCTGAAATTGGGGAGATGTGTCTGGAATTTGAGGAAAAGGCTGGAACTGCAGCTAATGCTTTGAGAACTGTTCACACTAAAGGGCCAATTAAAGCCACTTGATGTGAGATTCTTACAGGGACGAACACAGAAAGAGGAAAGCCAGGGACAGAATTCAGAAAAACAGTAACCTCCAGGCCGGGCAGCAGAAGGAAGCCTCAGCCAGAGCTGCAGAAGGCCTCGTCAGAAAAAGATGGTGATTGTATGCCATCACCATAGTCTAGAGAGGAAAGTTTGTAAAGGCCACTGTGACCGACAATGTTAGCCACTGCTGAATGGTCAAGACAGATCTGGAGTGAGAAAGGGATTAGTGATAAATGACTTTCAAGAGTACTTCTGAGTGCAACCCATGTTAAGAAATCATTTTTACTCAAATCAGTAGGGAACTAGGTTTTTGCTCCCAATTTTGCACACCCTATGTTGAACTTTGATATCCCTATCCTTCACCATGTGACTTTGCAGAACCTATTACTCCTGTTGGGTTTTGACATGTGCTTTGGCAAATAACATGTTAACAGACTTGTGGTTTCAAATGTATGTGCTTGCATGATCTGACTTGATCTTGTGTGCTCTTGCTACCACACGAGAGGATGTTCTAGGACCAGCAGGTTAGACCAAAACCAGTCCTACAGCCTACAATCAAGCCCAGCTGAACTTAGCTAGATCCAACCAAAAGTAGCTGAACCTTACCAACCTTCAGATCTGAGGGGGAAAAACGAATTGTTGTGATTCAGATTTGTTTTGACTGTTATTATGCAGGATCACCACCCAATAGCTGACTAATAACATAACCCAGTATACACAAACGTCTATCAAATATTACAAACAAAATTTTGTAAAAGATAGTTTCTATCATATTCCACATTTTTAAAATGCTAATTGTAGCCTCCCCACAGCTTGAAAAAAAATGCTTTAGAGCCCAGCCCTGTTGCTCAGTCGTTCCAGGTACCAAGAAGCCACTGGTTTGATTCTGGATCAGGGGACATGCCTGGTTTCCAGTTTAAAAGCTCGATTCCCAGTCAGGTGTGTGCAAGAATCAAAGGATCAATGTTTCTCTCTCCCCCTCCCTTTCCCTTCCTCTCTCTAAAGTAAATAAAAACATAGCTGTTGTGTTTTAAAAAGGAACATAGATCAGAGTTCATGTTTTACCAAAACCAATAAAAAATAACAAAAAACACTGCTCTAAAGAAATTGTTCTTGAGGTGTTTTTCCTAACACACTGCGTATCAATAAGCAAGGGGCTTAATTACTAGCTGTGTGACCTGGGGAAACATATCTGGCCTCCCTGAGCACTTTCTAATCTGTGAAATGGGAACAATTAATCTGAAGATTAAGTGAGATAATGCATGTTAAGTGCTTAGCCAAGTCACTGGTACAGAGCAAGTATTTAATAAATATTAGCTGTTATTCTCATTACTGAGGATGGTGAGGGACAGAATAAACTAGAGCAACTTCACAGTTAAGGACTCATTTCGTTAGGATGGGGCACAGACTGAAGTTACTGGAATAAGGAAGAAAATAATTGATGACACGGGTCCATGTAAAGAAGAGGCAGGGATCAAATCAGCTGAGGGCTCTGGGGCTTTGAGGCATCAAGCATCATCTTTGATCAACACTATCCACTCCATCTCCCTCCTAAAGTCTTAAAGGTATTCAGAGACTTGAATCTGTCATTAACTACTCCTCCAAACCTACTCTAACTTGTCTGCCCTCACTCTTCCACCCTTCCCCACCTAAGCATGCATGCTAGGCCAGCCAGTGAGGAGTAAGTGGTGGCAGTTGGGAGGATCCAATGGACAAGAGGTGGTCTTGCCTCCTAAGCCCACATTCTTAACTGCTCCACAAAATCAGAAAGAAGGACCAGTGACTGCCAGTTATTCCCATTCAAGCCTCTTTAGACTCCATAAAGCACATGGCCTCTTCTGATAAGCAAGGAAAGATGGGGCATAATTCATGGGCAACGGTGAGAATGAGCATCAGAAACAGGTTGTAAAAAAGGCTTCTTTATTGAGAACAGTGAGTGTAAAAAAACAAAACAAACACACAAGAACAATAAAAGTGTGAGGCAGGGGTGGCTCCCTGTCCCCATCTCCTCCAAGACGCACCCCTCCCTCCCATACCCTCCCACCCTACGCTGCGAGTAAGGTACATACAAAAGCCGCCCGTGGTGCATACAAAAAGGGCGGGTTATATAATGTCAAAAGCTCCTGAAACTCCTTCATCTGCCAGGCACTTAGGATGAGGAAAGGAGAGGAGGGTGGGGAGGAGACACAGGTCAGGGTCAGCGTGCACAAGTCCATGTGGGGAGGACGCACTGGCCATGTCCTCCACGTGCAGTTCTGGCCCAGGCCCCGAGATGGGCCCCGTGGGCCAGAACTACCCAGGACTTTAAGTATATTAAGGAACGCCCCTCAAACACGGCTCCTCTGCAGCCTAGCCCTACCCGGGCAGAGTTAGCAGGCGAGTGACGGGCTGCACCTGGCCAAGGGGCAGAGACCCAGGCCAGAAATTGGTGTTACCTGAGGCACCCACACTGTCCCTGATGGGGGAATGGGTGGCAGAAAAAGCAGCCCAGCCCAAGGCCCTAGACACCAATCCGGGTCCAAGTCAACCTCCCCAAGGACTGAGGGTAAGAAAGAGGAGGAAATCGCAGGCCCAGCCCAAACCTCAGCAGTGCCTGTGGTGCCACGGTGAGGCCCGTAGGGCCAAGGAGGACAGGGATCTTGCCCATCATGCTGCAGGCACCTGCCAAGAGGTCCTCCCCTGCCCATGCCAGCCTGAGGCCCATGCCAGCCTGAGGCACAGCCTGCCTGGGCTTCCTCCTCATGGCTTGCTGTCTGCCGGGCTGTCTCCCAGGGTGTTGGCAATCTCGCTGAAGGAGGGCCTGTCCTTGGGGCTGAGGGCCCAGCAGCGCTGCATCAGACGGTAGAGCTTGGAAGGGCAGCCCTCAGGCTGTGGGAGTCTGGTCTTCCCAGCCTGCAAGTCTGCAGGAAAACGGTGGGAGGAGAGTTAGTCCAACTTGTAACTTCCTGTCCAACACTCCGGGGAGCCAGCAGTACCTACAAGCAGCCACTCGAGGGCGACTTGGGGTGGGGTCACTGGCCAGTGGCTGGTGGGCACTGACTCAAGGAGTACAAGGGAAATATCTTGCAACCAAAGGGGATAACTCCCCTGGCCCCAGCTCTGCCCGGCTGGTGAGGGCAGCGTCCACACAGCATCCGAGGCAACCAATGCGTGGGGTCAATGGGCAGGCGTCAGTGGCTGGAGTGATCACTGTGGGCGAGGGTGTTTACCAACCAATATGCAGGCATTTCAACAACTGGAGTGGCCATATCTGTGTACCTGCTATGATCAGCCCTGAGGGCAGGCAGGCTGAGCTGCCCCCTGGGTCCTGAGCAAACTCTCCACCTGGAAAAACATGTGGAATGGTCCCTTGGAAACACAGCTGCCTACCTGCTAGCACCTCGTCGTCGGCCTGCCCACCATGGGGCATCTCTCCATGGGTGAACACTTCCCACATCAGCACACCAAAGGCCCAAACATCAGACTTGGTGGAGAAGTCACCCTCCAGGATGGCCTCGGGGGACATCCATCGCAGAGGCACCCAAGCCTGGCGGAAGTGGTAGTACTCGCTGCAGAAGAAAACCACACATGGGGTTAGGGGCAGGGCCGCCGAGGCTCACCGAGTGGGGTGGGTGTGGTGAGGGACACAGGTCCCTCATCCCAGGTCTGGGTCTTGTACCCGAGCCTGAACCCAATTTTCCTACCTCAAGGCACTTGAAAAACTGGTAACACAGGGGTACACTGAGTGAATTTTGTGTGCATCCACATGTGGTTGATGGTTAAAAATTCCATTAAGAACCAAATTTTGCCTACATTCTAATATAAAAATAAAAAGCTAATAATCATACATACTTTTGGCACTGGTTTAAAAAATGTGAAAAAGGAGAACGTTAAATGGAAAGAACATTTAAAAAGCTTTAATAATACATCAATCGTGACTAAAGCAACAGACGATCTGGGGGACTGAGCCTTGAGGCAACTGGAGGGGAAGGTCCCAGGCGCCCCCAGGCGCTCTGCAGTGTTGAGGGGTATCCCAGAGTATCTCTGGCCCTGGCACTGAGCTTCCAGTCTTAGGATTCAAAATAATAATCATTGAATTCAGGAAGTTATAGAGGGAACCATACAAATAGCCTGTTTCCCCAAAAGTAAGACATCCCCTGAAAATAAGACCTCCCCGATAATGAGGCCTCCCCGGAATATAAGGCTCCCAAAGCTACTGTAATGTGTCTGACTCCTGATTTAAAGAGACCTCGCACTGCCTGAACAGCACCGGCTGCGCTGCGGCCAATCAGTGAGGTGGTTTGTGATGACAACAACTACTGTACCGCATACAGGTAATAAATTTCCTTTTTTGTTGTTGTTCAACAATAAATGTGTACCGTATTCTTCTTCATGAAAAAATAAGACATCCCCTGAAAGTAAGACCTAGTGTATCTTTGGGAGCAGAAATTAATTAAGACACTGTCTTATTTTCGGGGAAACAGGGTAGTTAAATTATATGCAAACTGCTATAAAATCTGCTAGTTATTTTTAAAAGGTTTATAGTATTTTATCATTAGAGAAAAATCTATGAGCAACTATGGGGAACTGTGTCTCAATGGCTAGGATGCCTGCTACACCCTTGGAGTGCCTTCTGGGCTCTCCGCTTTAGACTAAGCAGACATTTAAGCAACCCTTCCCCACACCTCCCACATCTTCCCTCTACCCCTCACCCCACCATCCATGTCCTTCTACCTGTTGTATACGTCCTTGCTGAGCCCCAGGGCAGACACCTTCACCTGTCTCTGGGCACTGACCAGGCAGTTCCGAGCAGCCAGGTCCTTGTGCACAAAGCGGTTGTTGGACAGGTGCTCCATGCCCAGGGCCACCTGGGTGCACAGGGCCACCTGCAGCAAGAAAGAGACTCAGTCATCAAAGCACCTAAGTCCAGGGGATCCAAGTGACACAACCCTCGGTGGGTCTCAATGCCATCGGCGTGATGCTTAGGAAGCCCTAAGCAAAGTCACAACAGCTTTAGTTTCCTTCTCTGCAAAGTGGGGGTCACAGTGCCTACCTCACTGGGTTGCTGGAAGAACAGAATTAAATGAAATTAAGCTCTGGGACCACCTGGACATGCAGCAGATGCTAGACAGCTAAATGGCACGTGGGAGGTGGGGGTGGAGCACATAGTAACCACTTGTGAAAAATAACCGGACAGTGATCACAGCTCTTATCCTAATGGTTTGTTCCTTATCCTTTTACTTCAAAATTATGTATTTTCTACTAGTTATATAACAAAGCTCATCAAAGATATGTGTACCTTCACAAGTAATAATAAAGCTCAGACCCAGGTAACAATTGTAAGTTAAAACACAGAACCAGCAATGCTAGCACCCCAGAGCATATACTCATACAAAGAGTATATGGGAAAACTGAATTATATTGTTTAAAATTATATTGTTTCCCAAAATGGGAAAACTGAATTATATTGTTGAAAAAAGTGTGTAAAGGCAAAACCAGAAAGAACTTTATCACCAGAGTCAGAACAGTGGTTGCCTCTGAGGGGAGGGAGAGTGCATGAGGAAGGAGCCCTTAGGTTTTACACACACACGTTCATAAACAATATAATTGGGTTTTCTCATTTTGGAACCAGATGAGGATAGAAGCATACAAAGTGTATGTTGTTTTTTCCCCTGGTTTGTTCACCCAGCATTGTGAGATTCATCCTTTGGCGTGGCAATCATTTTAATGCCAATGGGTATTTGGATCCCCCCCACCAGCTTTGTGCTATTAAGAACAGTGCTGCTATGACTGTCTTATGGGTGAGCATACCCATGAATTTTTTAAAGATATCTAGGTGTGAGTCAAGGACTATGAGTATCTCTAGCTCTACAAAACAAGGACAACTCTTTTCCAAAGTGTAGGAGTTAAACATATATTTCACTAATTCCCTTTTAAAATGTTTGAGCCATGTGACTGTATTATATAGAACAAGTGCCCTGGTTCACGGATTCACTCACATGGAAATTAATTAGAAGGTGGCTGGCAGGGCAGGACTAGGTGAGATGGGCCAGACACAACGAGCCAACCTCCTATAGTTCCTCTCTGGCTGACCACACCTGGAGTGGCACCGCAGCTCGAAGGTGGTCTGCAGAGTGAGCAGGGTCCCTCTGCAGGTGGGGTCCCTTGGCCTGGCCTGCGGGGATTGGGCTGAAACCAGTTCTCCAACATCCCCCAAGGGAGTTCCAGGTGACATACTCCAGAATCGAGCTCCCTCCTCTCTGGTTCCGGGTACATCCTCCGACAACCTCCACTGCCAAGTCACCACAGTTCGGCAGCTCCTGTGTTGAGTGTCTGCCCCCTGGTGGTCAGTGTGCATCATACCTACCAGCTGGTCAGGCGGTAGCTTAGCCCAGTGGGTGGTAAACTCATTAGTCAACAGAGCCGCAGTTTGCCGACCACTGGCTTAGCCTTTTATAGCTATACTAGAAGCTCTGCACATGAATCCATGCGCCACCAGCTCTCTGCGGGTTCGGGTTGCTCTGCGCCTGCTGCCCAGAGGCCCATCCAGGCCTGGACAGAGGCCCATTCATGGCTAGGCATGGAACGGTTGCCTTGTCGCCAGGGTGACAATATAAGTGTTCCCCCATCCCTGGCTGCTCCATGCCCACTGCCCAGAGGCCCTCTGTGGCCCTGGTGGAATGCTTGCCTCGTCACCATGGTGACAAAGCAAGCATTCCACCAGGCTGCTCATGCTGCCCACAGATTCATTCTCAGGATCCACAAGGGGGAAGTAGTCACCCATCACATAAATGCATTCATGGAGAGATGAAGATAAGAATGGGGCCAAAAGCCAGTATCATTGGTAATCAAGGAAATACAAGCCACATCCCAATGAGATACCATTTTATACAAGTCTGATGGCAAAAAGTCAAAAGTCTGCCTCCAACTTATCTCTAATGGTTACAACAATACATAAGAAATAATACACATACATATTAAGAGAATGAGGAAGCAAATATGAACAGATGAATCTGGATAAAGGGCTTGTAGGAGTTCCTTAAACTTTTAACATCCTTTAAAAAAATATTTTAATTGATTTCAGCGAGAGGAAGGGAAACATCAATGATAAGAGAAAGCCACTGATTGGTTGCCTCCCACACGCCCCCTACTGGGGGTCAAGTCCCCAACCCAGGCATGTGCCCTTGACTGGAATCGAACCTGGACCCTTTAATCTGCAGATACTCTATCCACTGAGCCAAACTAGCTAGGGCCTTAACACTCCATTAAGTTTGAAATATCAAAATAAAAATTTACCAAACACATATACACACGTACACACACACAGGCTCGTGCACATTAAAAAATAACTAACTAAATAAATAAAAGCACCCCATGTGTGGACTAGTAATGAATATGTCATAAATTATCCAAAGATTATGGCTCATGTAATTCTATGCTCCTGAAACTCAAAGAGAAATGAAGTGAATGGGAGTACCAGGGGGGCTGTTGCCAATTTACCTAGTGCGAGAAGGCCACCTAATCTAAGAGGAGGAGGCAGAAACACTTGTTGAGTACCTACTATGTGCTGGCCCGAGCCAGGTGGCTGCCCCTCTTATTTGCACTGTGAAGTGGGGCTCATCTCAGCCTTGCCCAGGATCCCATCTGAGAATGCCCACCCAGCCTGACACCAAAGCCTGGCTCTCCCCTCAATACCACAGCTGCCTCTCCCGGCTCCATCACTGGTGTTGGGGGGCACGAGAGGGGCCGTCTGCTCAGCAGGGAGTTCAGTGGTGGGGTGCTGGCTTCAGCCTAGCTCTTCAGCATCGCTGCTGGCTCTGTGCACCTTCCCCAGCCTGGCTTCCAGAGGAGCTGAGCCAGGCGCTGGCAGAGGGGTCACTCCAAAGACAAATCTCGGCCAGTGTGCACTGGCCAGTGACATCCCTGAGGGCCAACTGCCTCCAACGGTGGTTTGCTAACTGTGGTTTGCTATTGGTATGTCCTAAAACCAACTTAGTTCATTTTAACCAGCATTAAAAATAAAACACGGCCGAGACCGGTTTGGCTCAGTGGATAGAGCGTCAGCTTGCGGACTGAAAGGTCCCAGGTTCGATTCCGGTTGGGGGCATGTACCTTGCTTGCAGGCACATCTCCACTGTGGGGTGTGCAGGAGGCGGCTGATCGATGTCTCTCTCCCATCGATGTTTCTGACTTTCTCTCTCCCTTCCTCTCTGTAAAAAATCAATAAAACATATTTAAAAAAAAACAAAAAACACGGGGCATCGCCCTGGCCATGTGGCTTAGCTGGTTGAGTGTTGTCCTGTACACCAAAAGGTTGCCGGTTTGATTCCTGATCCGAGGACCAGGTTGCAGGTTCAGTCCCTGTTGGGGTACAGGAGGCAACTGATCGATGTTTCTCTTTTACTTCTGGGCAATTGTTTCTCTCCCTTTCTCTCCCCCTTCTTTACTCCTCCCCTCTAAAAACCAATAAAAACATATTTTTAAAAATCCAAACAGAAAATATTAGAGTGCATTATTTCGTAAGGGTACCATTCATAACATCTTCCACTTTTACAATATATACCCATGTAAATGTTGCTGGGTTGTGATGAGAAATGCACTATTTTTTTTTCTACTGTCGGTTTCAGTCACAATAGTTTAAGAAACAATGATCTAAATCTGTGCTGTCCGAAACAGTGGTCCTAAGCCTCGTGTAACTCTGTTAAACAAAACATAAGAAAGATTAAAAGCGCTGCGTTGGCCACATTCTCTGTGCTCAGTAGCCACCCGGGGCGAGTAACCACCGCACTTCACAGCAGCCAATACGGAGCATGTGCCCCAGTGCAGGGAGTTGTGTGAGCACTGATCCAACCCCCACCAAGCAGACCCATCGACACAACCAATTACTGACAGACACCGCATACACATAGGCGTTCGCTGAACAAGTACCATCAAGCACTGGGGATCATCTCATCTTCTTGGTGCATTTTCTTTATCAAAAGTGAAGACCACTCTAAGCAATCTGGCTCAGCGGATAGAGCGTCGGCCTGTGGACTCAGGGTACCAGGTTTGATTCTGGTCAAGGGCATGTACCTTGGTTGCGGGCACATCCCCAGTAGAGAGTGTGCAGGAGGCAGCTAATCGATGTTTCTCTTTCATTGATGTTTCTCTCTATCCCTCTCCCTTCCTCTCTGTAAAAAATCAATAAAACATATAAATAATGCAGTAAATTTGAATCATTAAAAAAAAAAGTGCAGACATAGCCCTGGCCAGGGTTTCTCAGCCATTAGAGTGCCAGCTTGTACCCCAAAGGGTCACAAGTTTGCTTCCTGCCCCAAGTCTCTGCATGTATGGGAGGCAACCAGTCAATGTGTCTCTCTCTCATGTTGATGTTTTCTCCCTCCCCTACCATGCCCATTCCCTCTCTTCTACTCTCTCTGAAAAGCAATGGAAAAAATATCCTCAGGTAAGGATTAAAAAAAAAAGGACACAAAAATCTCTGGATAGCTTCCAACCAAACGAATGTACCTGTGAGGAGGGTTAAAGAAGAGATCTACCAGGTTTACTAAGCTCTCCCTGGGTATAGAGCCTGCACTGTATATCTCCAAGGAAAAAGCAGAGGCCACAATCCCCAAAGAGTCCCCAGATTGCCATCCTCAGAATACCCCAAGTGTCATTGGTGGTAAAAGGGCATATGACCAGTGAAGTGGGCATCATAAGTGAATGGACTCTACTTTAGGCTTCAGAACCCCAGGGCATTGCTCAGCCTTGCTCCGTTACCTGTAAGGGGCAGACAAAGGCTTGTGTAATGTGCCCTCATCACACTTGCCCTTCCCCTCAGTCTGCTCTTAATCTGCTGCTCGTCAAGGAAAACAAGAGAGTGGACTTGGCATGGTGACTAACTTTCTATCTTTCGAGAGAGTCAGTGCTTTGGGAAATGCTGGCTACGTGAGGTCGCAAAAGGGAATTCTGTTAGACCCAAGCCAATGAAGTGTTTCCTCACTGCTGGGCAAGCCGCCATCAGAGGGCCACAGGATTAATGTTCAAATCCTATATAACAAAGAGGCAATATGCAAATTGACCCTCATGCCCTCATAAGATGGCTGTCTATGACCAGGCCGGCAAGGGAGTTATTGAGGACAACCAAACAACTGAGCAAGCAGGTTATGTGGAGTGACCGGGCTGGCAGAGGGGTTAGTGAGGGATGACCAAATGACTGAACAGCAGACTCCACGGGATGACCAGACTGGTAGGAGGGGGCAGTGAGGGACAATTAGGCTGGCAGAGGGGAGGGCAGGGGGTAGTGAGAGATGACCAGGCCAGCAGGGATGGGGTAGGGCAGTTAGGGGTGACCAGGCTGGCAGAGGAGGGCAGGTGGAGACTACCAGGCTGGCGAGGGGGTAGAGGACAGTTAGGGGTGATCAGGAAAGCAGGCAAGTAAGCGGTTAGGAGCCAGTGGTCCAGGATTGTGAGAGGAATATCTGATCCCTGGGATTGGGCCTAAACTGGCAGCAGGACATTCCCCAAGGGGTCCCAGATTGGAGAGGGTGCAGGCTGGGCTGAGGGGACACCCCTGTCCTATTCTGTGCACAAATTTTGTGCACTGAGCCTCTAGTACTGTTATAAAGATCAGACCCACCCCTTCCTTTCCAACTTTTCAACAGGTTCCAGCTAACACACTGTGACTCTACTGTGCTTGTCTGACAACAGGCTTTGTATGTACCGCCACCTGTCCTGGCATCTGACTGCATCAAGCTCTGTCCACCAGCTGCTAGTGACTCTATTTCTGTCCTGTCATTGGCTTGAAGGTGATCCACAGAGAAATCACAGGTTACAGTTCTATGACTTTAAAATCCCCATCATTTTATCAGCTACTTAACAAGCATTATCTACAATTACCATCACCAAGGTCCACGGTCTTTGACTTTTTTTCTTTTAATCTTTATAATTTTTAAAAGTATGTATTTTATTGATTTTTTACAGCGAGAGGGATAGAAAGTTAGAAACATCGATGAGAGAAAGAAACATCGATCAGCTGCCTCCTACACGCCCCCTACTGGGGATGTGCTTGCAACCAAGATACATGCCCTTGACTGGAATCGAACCTGGGACCTTTCAGTCCGCAGGCTGATGCTCTATCCACTGAGCCAAACCGGTTTCGGCTCTTTTAATATTTATTGTTGAAAGTATTACATATGTCCCCCTTCCCCCCCCATTGACCCCCTTCAGCTTGTCCCTACCTCCCTGACTTCTATTACTATCCCACTGCTATCCTGAAATTCCCCTGGGGATCCCCCCAACCCACCCATACCACATGTGGCACCCTAGTTCGTGCTCTGCCTACCACTCCAGCTCTCCTTAAAAACATAACTCTTGCCCAGCCAGTGTTGCTCAGTGGTTGAGTATTGACCTATGAACCAGGGCACAGTTTGATTTCCAGTCAGGGTACATTGTCCAGGTTGCAGTCTTAATCCCAAATGGGAGGTAGCCAATCAATGATTCTCTCATTGTTGATGTTTCTATCTCTCTATTCCTCTCCCTTCCTCTCTGAAATTAATAAAAATATATATTTTTAAAAATGTAACTCTTTCTTCTTCCATTCCTCAGGTCCCCTAGGCATATAAAGCTGAGTAGCTCACTAAATTACTAGCACAAGGAAGTATCTACAGGTTTAATACATATTTCCTAAGAATTATCATTTTCATGAAATCCCCACAAAGCAGTATTTTTTTAAACTACTGATTGAGACCCACATAGGTCTCAAAACCACTGGCAAGGACTCCACAAATTTCAATGGGTATACGAATCGGCTGAAAAGGTTGTTGGAAAATTATAGTTCCTCAGACCCAACTTTCAGATTTTCTGATTCCCTTAGTCTGAGTGAGTATGGTCCAGAAAACTTTTTTTTTTTTTTAAGCAATCTCACCCCACCAGATGCTGAGTACTGTCCTTAGAGAATGTGGAACCCAACTCATTGAAGCTTCATCATAAAATTTAAGATGCTTCTTTCAAAAAAGTGGGGGAGAGATCTTCAGCGAAGGTGGTGATGACTTTCAGTAAAATACCGAGCCTCAGGCCATGTGACAGAGGTAACAACTTCCTGCCAGCCTATGTCCCGGTCCCAATCTCCCAGCCGCAGAAACCTACCTTGAGTCCCCTCTCCCCTGAATCCATCCCCTTCCTGCCATTCAACTACTTCCTGTCCTTGAGAACTCAACTCAAATGGCTTTCTCTACCAGGAAGTCCTCTTTGTTAACCACACTGTCTGTCCACCTGAAGGCGGTGGCGTCTTCAACATCTCTTAATGAACGCCTCTCACTCGCTGTCTGTATGGTACCTGAAGCCTGTGTGGCACATGCATCCTCATTTACCTAAGCTCCCCCGCTTGATCCTAAGGGCCCCAGCAATGCCAGGCAGCTTCCATTTTACATCCCTAAGGACGCACAGGGCATGGCCTCATGCATGTCCCGATTTGTGAGCCCTGGGGTCCTGACGTCCCACCAGCTGGAGCAGCTTGCTCAGTCCTATGGCGTCTCAGAGATGGAGGCAGGGGTGAGGTGTCAAGAGGCCCGCTCCAGCTGACCTGGCCTAGTAAACTCACCTATAATAAAGGCCAGCCTGAAGGGCACAGAACCACTTCCCCAGAGAGATCAGGGCAGCCAGGGTCTCATGCACCTCACTCATCAACCAGCACACCTTTCTGCCCTGTCAAGTCTGTGACCTGAGTCAGCTTACAAGGCAGGGGATGGTCACCTGGAAGGGCCCAGCAGTCAGTGTCTGCCCACCTGCCCTGAGCTTTGATTGGTTTCGGAGGTGACTTTGCCATCAGCTTAGAAACAAAGTACCAAGCACACGAAGGAGGTGGATCATCTCAGAGGAGAGGGAGCAGACTACAGAGAGGGAGAGCCAGGCTGCAGAAGCGATCATCTGCTGTGGCCGGGGAGCAGGAGAGCATCCCTTCTTCACTGCTTCAGCCCAGGCCTGCTCCATCACGGGCTCCAGCCAGGGCTCTGTGCCCACAACAGCCCACTGCCCTGAAGGCAGGAGTACAACAGGAAGGAAGGCTGCACAGCTACAGCCAAAGTCAGAGTGAAAGTGTGAAAACCACAGTAGGTAAAACATTACCAGCCCACTCACAAAAGTTTCCACACACGGAGCCTAAAGAAACATACTCAGGGACACACCCAGGCCAGCAGGCACCTAAAACTCAGGCAGCTCACTGCCGCTGCCCCTCTCCTCAGTGCTCCCCGCTGCCCCTCACCTCAGTGCTCCCCGCTGCCTGTCCATCTCAGTGCTCCCCGCTGCCCCTCACCTCAGTGTTCCCCGCTGCCCGTCCACCTCAGTGCTCCCTGCTGCCCCTGTCCTCAGTGCTCCCCGCTGCCCCTCACCTCAGTGCTCCCCGCTGCCCCTCTCTTCAGTGCTCCCCACTGCCCCTCACCTCAATGTTCCCTGCTGCCCCTCCATCTCAATACTCCCTGCTGCTCCTCAGCTCAGGGCTCCCTGCTGCCCGTCTACCTCACTGGTCCCTGTTGCTCCTCCACCTCAGTGCTCCCTGTTCTTCTACCTCAATGTTCCCTCTGCTCCAATTCAGTGCTCCCAGTTGCTCCTCCAGTTAAATGCTCCCTGCAGGGAACTAATATCTTGCTCCAGTGGCAAAGGCAAAGAGCATCTCTTCTATATGAAAACAACAGGGCGATACAAAGTCACTTTCAGGCTAATTGATTTGGACAAGTCACTTAATCTCTTTAACCACAGTTTCTTCAAAATGTGGATGGCAACACATTAAGATAATTATTGTGATCCCTGAGAAAACACATGCACGGTACTTACCACAGTGCCTGGCCCACAGGGAGCACTCAGTGAGCGGAACCTGTTGTGAGGATTGCCCTTCCTCTTGGCTCACCCCTGGGGACCTCTCTCTTCTCCCTCCCTGTCCTCACCTTCTGCTTAGTGCTGAGGGGCTGTGACTTCAATTTTTCATCCTTGCTCTTGGAAATCCTCAGAAACTGTTTGAGGTCTCCCTGAGGGAAAAGCAAAAGTCTGTCATGTCAGAGCCCAGCCATTACATCCCAGGCATTAAAGTGAACAGGCGCTCAAGGTGCCTGCCTGGCAGATAGTGAAAAGTCCTGACCTGAACGCCCACCCGACTGGACCCCCCTCCCTCGAGGGAAGTCCAGTGGGAATTAAAAAAGACATAGCAGGTGCCTCCCAGAAGCTGTCAGTCAGAGGACTGTCCTATTTACCCTCAGAGGAGCCTCAGATAGGCCCCTGCCTTCAAAGTGCCAAGAAGAAAAACAGCATCCCCACTGACCCCCGCCCTCCAGGGGTTTATCATCTTAGACATAAACAGGGGTGACCCCAGCAGCAGAAATATACACAAAGCACTCAAATACTTCTGATGGGAGCAGGAAAGGTTACTCCTCCCCTTCTTGCTCCCGAGCTGGGGACGGGGAGGGGATGCTGATAAGCAGCCCTTTGAGGACTGGAGGAGTTAGGTCTAGGTCAGTCAGGGAATGAAGAGCAAGGGGTAGATCTGGCATGACAACCAGGGTAGAAAGAAAAGGCTGGTGGCTGGGCTAACACTGGTGCTGCACTGGGTTATGCCGGGAAGGAAGGAAAGCCGGGTTCTGTTAAGTTTATTCTCAAGGGGTGTCAAGCCCTAGGAAAAAAGAAAAATAACCACAGGAAACCGGAGTCAGAGAAGAAGACCTGGAAGGTACCCATGTAGGGTGCAGTGAAACCAGGAGAAACGTGGTACTGGACACAGGGCTGGCAGAGGAGGTGCTGGTCAAGGGAAGGCAGGTGTCAGAGCTGGGGGCAGAGGGCAGGGGCAGGAGACAGAGCACCTCAATGGTGCAATAGCAGGCAAACCTCAGCTGAGGTTTTTGTACCCGAAACAGGTACAAGCCCGAAACAGGCAAACCTCAGCTGAGACCACAAGAGGGGAGGTTCCCATGGTGTACCCCCAACTTTCGTGAGGACACTGCCCTGCACAAGATCCGAGGTCTTCCTGCCGGCAGCATACCAGGTCCACGTACTCCAGCACCATGTAGTGGGGCTCGGCCTCCCGACACAGCCCCAGGAGCCGCACGACGTTGGTGTGGTTCAGCTTCCCAAACATCTCGAACTCCCTCCGGAAGTCCAGCTGCTGCTGCTCGTCCCGGCTCTGCAGGCTCTTCACAAGCACCAGGGTCTCTGCCACCCCCTCCTCCAAGCCCTGGGCCTTCGCCAGGAACACCTCTCCAAACTCGCTTTTCCCTGTGGGTACAGATCTGAGTCCGCCAGCTGCCTGCCCCCAAGCGGGGAAGTCCCTGACCTGGGAAGACACCACGCCCCTCCGGCATGCAGTGGGACTCTCTGCTGTTCCCACCCACACGGACTGGGCAGTGGCCAAGTTCAGCCATGTGACCCTGAGCCAACCTTTCCTCTCCCACCGGAGCTTCAGGTCCCCAGTAATAAAATAAAGGGGTGGGATTAATAATCAGGGTGTTCCAATAGGTGGCTTGTATGAGAATGGCAGGTGGCTCATGGTAAACATGTCTTAATAGTCATAGGTTTAAGGTATACTCAGAAAAATTTAACTGGTCCCAATCTCTAATTTCTCACATATTTCCCTAGGACAGAGCTAACTTTGGTTAATTTTTTTTTTAAAGGAGTCAAGCTAATGAAAACATCAAGTCAGTAACACACAGGAATGACACAAGTTGTGAACAGCAATGGGGATACATTGGACCAGATCTCCCTGTGGGCCCCCCTCCCCCAATCTCCAGGTTCTGGGTCTCAGAGACTTCAGAGCCACAGACATGACAGCCTCAGACAGAAGCGGTGACCAATAGCTAGGCAGGGGCGTTGTAGCCAGGCAGCCTACCCAGTGTGGTGATGGGCTGCAGGCTGGCCCTCGGAAAGTGCATCTTATCACTCGTACTGTGGCGTTTGTTGGTGGCTGCGGGGCCAGAGCCCAAGCTGGTCAGAGCCACTTCCTCTTGGATCTCCGCCGAGGGCTGCCCATTCTGCAAAGGCCCGCCTGGGAAGTAGGAGCACAGGGAAGTGTCAAGATGAGACCTGTCACTCAGGTCGCAATGGGGGCCTGAGTTTTCTCCCCAACCCTCTATTTCCACCAAATGGGTCTAATCTCAACTAACGAACTGAGGGGATGAAATGGTTGAGCAAGCTGAGCAAGTCTCATCTGAATCACTGGTCCCTGGACACCATACAGACATACAGGTTTTGGCTTCCACAAGGCCATCTATAGGCAAAGCCCGAAACAGGTACAAAGAGGAAATCACCGGGGAGACCCAGGCCCTGCATCTGAATATCTCAGCTTATAGGGGAGACACACAAAAATGCTCCTGGGGAGGTCCCAGGTGGAGGAGAGAAACAGATTGCCTTTGGGGCACTCAAAGACTAATGAGAGGGGGAGAGAAGAGCAGGAAAGACAGACAAGAGGTGGACTAGCAACATGAACATATATAGGAGCTTGATCTGGCTTAGTGCCGCAGGGAAACACAGGAAGATGGCACAGAGGCTCCAATGAGGAAGTCTTAAGCCAGGTTTCTCGGAAGCCCAGGCCCTGGGAATGGGCCAACTCCAGGCTTCCAGCTGGGGTGGGAAGCTTGGCTCTGGCTGCAGGGACAAGGGCAAACCCAAGCTCCGTGCTGCCTGCATCCTCCAAAGGCCACCAGAGGGCGCTCGGCACCTGCACATGGCACTGCGTCCCACCTCCAGGGGGCTCCTCACCATTGAGGCACTCCATCTCTGGCTCCTCGCCCTCTGGCTGCTTCTGAAGCCGCTTTGCCTTGCAGCGCTTCTTGCAGTAGAACATGAGGCCCAGGACGGCAATGATGTAGGCCACAGCGGCGCCCACTGACAGCCCAATGGTCTGGATCATCTTGTACGGGGGAGGGCTGCCCAGGCCCTCTGACTCCTCTGGCATGGGCTTGTCTTGAGTGAGATACAGAGAGGTCTGTGCAGGGGTGCTGAAGCAAACCCAGCCTACTTCTCTACCAGCCCCTCCAAGCCCCACCCATATGATAACCTCCCACTAGATGGCCTGGTCAACCTCCCACTGGATGACCTGGCTTTAACAAGGGCTGTCTTCAGGCCCTGCCACAGGGCACGAATGAAAACCACACCTGTCGGGGCACCACAAGCCCACACTGGTGGTTAACAAGCTTCTTCAGTGACTAGACCCTGGGTCAGGCCCAAAGAGCAGCATCTGAGAACTTCTGGTTTAGAATCCCAGACAGTGCCCAGCACAGAGCAGGTTCCTGGAGAAAGGTATGTGCAGAAAGGCCCTTCTGGTCTAGGGGCTTTCAATGGCCTAGGGTCTCACGGAGAAGCTGACAAGAGACCCAGGATGCAGAAGCCCCCAACTCCCACACATGCCCAAGGGCTCCCACCAATGGGCCTGTCACTTCACTGTTATCCAGTTCAAACCCCACTTCCTACGTTGTCTAGAAAAACAATTCTACTGTTAAACCAAAAAAGTCTCATTTAAGCCACTCCCATTTCACAGAGGCAGAAACAAGCCATGAAGAGAAAACACCACCACCTGCCTCTAAGGCAGTGCCTCTCAACCCTTCTAATGCCGCGGCCCTTTAAGGCAGCTCCTCATGTTGCGGTGACCCCCAACCATAAAGTTATTTTCGTTGCTACTTCGTAATAAGTTTGCTACTGTTAACGAATCGTAATGTAAATATCTGTGTTTTCCGATGGTTAGCAGTAGGAGTGGCCAGACCCCAACCCCAAGTCCCTGAGCCTAGTCATGGCCTTTTACCTGGGGCATCATCCTCCCTGGCCCTCCAGGACAGACAAAGGAACCTTGTCTTGATGCATTCTGACCTGATCTCCTCCCCGCCCACCCAGGGAGACATGTGGCTCCTGCAGGAGACCTGAGAGAAAGCACTATAGGACAAGCACCCTACACACACACACACACACACACACACACACACTCCAGCTGTGGACGATTAAGAAAAGGACACCAGCTCTAAGCAAGGACACAGACTGTGACATGGCACAGACTTGCACCCCATCACAAAAATGGTTGAAGTGCCCTCCATGTACAAGGGTCCGATTAGTAAAGCGGAGAAAGAAGTCTGGCCTCACAGCTTCTCGTCCCCAGCCCATACCGACGACGAGGAGGGGGGCCTCCGTGTGCTTGATGTTGCAGCTATTGCCCGCAATGCAGGTGTAGCTCCCCGAGTCTTCGGGGGCCACGTCATGGATCACCAGGGAGCCGTTCTGGAAGATGTGCATCCTGTCAGGAGAGAAGCCACAGCACTGCCCACCTCGCCAGCTCCTGGGGACCGGGCTGCAGGAGAGGTGGGGTGAGTGTGGGAGGGACATGGCCCTACCTCGGTCCCAGCTTGGTCGGGTCCAGGATGCGGTCTTTGCCTTTCCACTGGATGAGCGGCTTGGGGTCGCCCTGGGCCTCGCACCGCAGCAGAGCTGTGTGGCCCTGGTACACGGTTGTGTGCTCTGGCTCTACCTTGAAGGTGATGAAAACTGGAGGGAAAGAGCCCAGGGAGGGGCAGGGAGCTGTGAGCAATGGGGCTGGCAGGATGCAGGCTGCTGCCACACAGCGCCTGCCAGCCCAGCCCCAAGGCCCTGCCATATTTGCACCTGCCACAGTAAGCTGGACATGGGCACGGATCTGGCCCTGCAGCCCATTGGAGGCGATACAAGTGTAGTTGCCGGCATCATCGCGGGTCACCCTGGAGAAGTGCAACGTCCCAGCGTTGTCCGTCACCCACTCTGGGAGGCTGCTCCCATCTACAGGGGCAACAAAGGGAGATTATGGGGTTGACCAGAGTTACATGGGTGGCTGGCTGGCAATGCCCTCAGTCATTCGTATCTACTCAAGAACAAGTCCTCACTCCCGAGTACCTACAGACAAAGCCCAACCCCGAGCCAGGCATCAGGAAGCCCCCATTGTTTACTCCCTTTTCAGCCTCACCTCCATCTGTCACCTGTTTAACATTCCACTTCTGCCAAACTGCACTTCTGATGGGGCATCCAACTGGCCTTGTTCTCACCTCACTGCATGCCACTCTTCACTCCTAGAGCCCATTCCTGTTCTCTGCCGCCACCCCAGGCTTCAGATCCATTGTGGGCCACACATCCCACCGAAAACGCCCTCAGACTACCTGAACAGAGACCCCACTTCCTTCTCAAAACCTACAACCTCCTCTCTAACTCTCACTGTTCACGGGAATGTGAAAACTGGCCCAAGCCTTTATAAAATAATTTGGCAATCTGCATCAAGGGTTGTAAAAATGTGCATACCCTTTTATACATAATTATTCCATTTCTGGGAATCTTTCCCAAAGGAAATAAACCCAAATCCAGAAAAAACTTTGGCTTAAAGATGTTTATTACAGCAATAAAAAAAAGAGAAAGACAGAGAGGGAGGGAGGGAGGAGGGATGATTAGCAACTAAAATCTCCAACATTTAGAGAATATTTAAGTAAATTATAGTGAATCCAATTATTGGAATATTATCGCACTCATCAAAGCGAATGTTTATGTATAAAATGATGGGGTGATGTTTCATACTGTTAGAGAGGAATACAAGGTTACATAGTTATTTACACCTTCTATTTTTATAGTAAGTATGACAAGTTTAACAAGTGAATAATATAAAACATAAAGGCATGCATAGAAAAAGAAAAAGGGCACACACCCAGAGATAATGGGTGATGCATTTTTTTCTCCTGAAACTTTGTAAAGGAGCCCACGTTACTTTCTACGTCAAAAAAGTATGACTATTTTGAAAAGGGACAAGAAAGGGCATTACCTGGCCCAACCAATCACTGTCCTGACTCGTCTCATGTGCTAACAGCATAATCTGACCTCTTCTGTATCTGGCTTTTCCCTTCCTGACTGGACGACAATCTGCCCTACATTGCCTGTCTGTCCCCACAGTTCCTGACATGCTGCTGGGCACCCAGCTGGCCCTCAGACGCGAACACATCTGACCAGTAGACGGTCCTGCCTGCTCACCCCCAGGCTCACACAGTACTGACCTGCTCGTACCCACTTAATAGTGGGCTTCTCTCTGCCTGTGGCTGAGCAGGGCACCGTGGCCTCCTTGTCAAACTCCATGCACTGCTGCGGCCGGGGTGGTGGTGTGAACTTGAGCTTTTCTGTTTCCGTGGAGGGAGGGCAGGTGGGTGGAAAGGAGGAATGCAGGCAGCTAGACAGACTGGGGCAGGCCCAAAGGTCCTAGAGCCTGCTGCTCCTTCCCTTTACCCTCCCGCCCACCAGGCCAGGCGCTCTCCCCACACACGCCAGCTCACCCAGCACTTGCACCCGGGCTTGGGCCTCAATGCTGCCAGCTGGGGTGCTGCTCACGCAGCGGTACCACGTCCCATCGTACACCTCCACGCTGTTGATGCGCAAGGTCCCGTTCTTGGAGACCTCGAATCTCGAGTCCTGCAACACAAGTCTTGGCCTGAACCCCCGCCAACACCGCCTGAGGACAGCCTCAGGGAAAGAGCAATGTGGAGGGGAGCACCAGGGAGCGGCGGGAGGGCGGTCCACCCCACCCCTGCGGCCAGCCCAGCTCTCACCTCCGAGATGAGCATCTGGTTTCTGTACCAGATGACTGTGGGTTTCGGTGTGGCCTGAGTCAGGCAATGCAAGTAGCCTGGCTTGCCCTCCTCCAGCTGGCTATCCTCGGGCTTCTTCAGCCACGTGGGCACAGCTACAGGGACAGGGAGGAAACAGCACAGGCTGATGATATCACGTCTATAACACCAGAGGATCCAACCCCGAGAAATTCGAACACCACATCAGGTCCTGAGTTCAGTGCCACTGTCTATTAACTGTAGCAGTTATCCTTCATGGTGGCCTACATGCCAGCACTTTTTTAACATTGTCCTGTCCTGGTTAATAATCACTATAAATGCCCAGGGTATGTACACTGAGTGGCCAAATTATCATGATCTCTGAACGCCTAACAATCTGGCCACTGAGAGAGAGAGAGAGAGAGAGAGAGAGAGAGGCCCAGTGCATGAATTTGTGCATGGGTGGGTTCTGGCCAGCCTGGCCAATGGGAGGGGACATGGGCACTTGGCCTGCTGGTCGAACTCCTGGTCAAAGGGACAATGTGCATATTAGCCTTTTATTATAAGGAATATGTGGCCACTCAGTGTATTTCTTTACTCATTTTACAGCTAAGAAGACGAGTTCAGGGTACTAATGGTGATTTGCTAAAACATGACAGAGACAGGACTGGAAACTCTTGTCTTGCTTTTTGTTACGGTAGAATGCCTCAGCTATCTGTTCGGCTGGAGCCATACTTACTCCCTGAATGATCTCCTCCAGTCCACAGTCTTCAACACCATTATGAGTGGATGATTCTCAAACATGTACCCTGACTACCTGATTTCCCCCAGGAACTTCAGACTTGCAAAGACAAACTTGAGATGTACAAAGAACACCTGATCCCCCCCTCAAAACCTGCTCACCCCCGTTTTCCCACCTCAGTAAATATAGCCACTCTCCAGCAATTGCAGACGTCAGCAATTGCCTTCTCTCTACTCCCACCCCCTCACGCTTATTCTACACAAGCCCATTCTACCTTAACTCCAAAATGCTGAATTTGACCTCACCTCTACCACCTTTGTTCTAGCCCCTTTCACCCATCCCCTAGACAAGTATAGTCATCTAACTGGTCTCCCTGCTTTGACTCTTGTCCCTAACATTCTAGCCTTTTCAAAATAGCCAGC
>PVJN01027285.1:8592-28307 GCA_004026805.1 Lasiurus borealis
TGCTCCTGCCGGGAAGGCCCTCTGTGGTTATTAGGGAGAGTCTGTGCGGTGGGAGACAATAGGATTTGGGGGGCGGGGAGTGGGGGAGGTCAGAGGAAGGATCACAAGGTCACAGGGGGCCAGAAGAGCTCCCAGCGAGGGGGGGAGGCCTGGGAGCGGGAACTCCGCGGAGTTTAGGAAACATTTCAGGATTTTCTCCTCTTACTCTCCCCCTTCCCCCCCCCCTGGGGGATCTAGGGGGTGGGGTGTGCTTGGGGGTTGGCGGTGGGAGGGCATGCCAGACGCTGTCACCCCATTTCTCAGTTGGGGACCCAGAGAGAAAAGGAGGTAACATGGGTCAGCATCCAGGAGGGAAGGGCGTGGGGGCCCCAGGTAGCAAGTGAAAGAAGGAGGAGCAGGGTCTCCGGCCCCCCAACCCCCCCAGGACCCCCCGCTGCTGCCGCTGCGGGTCCTGAGGCGGCGGGGACGAGGTAAACAGCCTTGTTGTTGTTCCCGGGACAAAGGTTACTTTGTAACTCCAGCCTCCCCGCCCCGACAGAGACCCCGCGCCCCGCCCCCCGCCGGCCGCCCCACGCCACCTGCCCCGCCGGCCCACCCCCAGGAGCCTTCCTGATTTCCCTCTCTGGGGCCTTGGGGGGGGGGGCGGTCTCTGTCCCCCCATTTCCCTCTGGGTGCAGGAGCCCCCGGGTAGGGCTGGCAGACCCCACGGGGGGAGGCGGGAAAGTGGGGGTGCTGGGAGCGGTGGCTGGGGCGCAGGAAGCCGGGAAAGCGGGTGGTTCCAGGCGTGCAGGGCCCTTCCCCTCGGCGGGGAGTGAGGGAGGGGCAGGCGGCGCGGGCTGCGCCTTGGAAGGCGCTTCACGCCGCGGGGCAGAGCACCGCACAGCAGCGAGGATGGCGCATTTCAGGGTGTTTTAGGGACAGAGCACCGCACAGCAGCGAGGATGGCGCATTTCGGGGTGTTTTAGGGACAGAGCACCGCACAGCAGCGAGGATGGCGCATTTCGGGGTGTTTTAGGGGCAGAGCACCGCACGGCAGCGAGGATGGCGCATTTCGGGGTGTTTTAGGGACAGAGCACCGCACAGCAGCGAGGATGGCGCATTTCAGGGTGTTTTAGGGGCAGAGCACCGCACGGCAGCGAGGACGGTGCGTTTCGGGGTGTTTTAGGGGCAGAGCCCCGCACGGCAGCGAGGATGGTGCATTTGAGGGTGTTTTAGGGGCAAAGCATCGCACAGCAGCGAGAACAGTGCATTTTTTAGGGTGTTTTAGGGGCAGAGCCCTGCACAGCAGCGAGGACGGTGCATTTCAGGGTGTTTTAGGGGCAGAGCACCGCACAGCAGCGAGGATGGTGCATTTGAGGGTGTTTTAGGGGCAGAGCCCTGCACAGCAGCGAGGACGGTGCATTTCAGGGTGTTTCAGGGGCAGAGCCCCGCACGGCAGCGAGGATGGTGCATTTGAGGGTGTTTTAGGGGCAAAGCATCGCACAGCAGCGAGAACGGTGCATTTTTTAGGGTGTTTTAGGGGCAGAGCACCGCACGGCAGCGAGGATGGTGCGTTTCAGGGTGTTTTAGGGGCAGAGCCCCGCACGGCAGCGAGGATGGTGCATTTGAGGGTGTTTTAGGGGCAAAGCATCGCACAGCAGCGAGAACGGTGCATTTTTTAGGGTGTTTTAGGGGCAGAGCCCTGCACAGCAGCGAGGACGGCGCATTTCAGGGTGTTTTAGGGGCAGAGCACCGCACGGCAGCGAGGACGGCGCATTTCAGGATGTTTTACCGCAATAAAGAAATTGAAAACCAGAACAGAACGCAGGGGAAACTCCCGGAGCGCCCGGCACTCAGCGTGGGTGTCGGGGTGCCCCGTTCTCGCCGCTTTTCGGGAGCGAGTCGGTGCGTCCTCTCGAGCCCCAAGCGTCCCGGGGAACGGGCGGCATGAAGAGCAGCCCCCCCCCCCAGCCCTGGGGGCCGCTGGGAGGACGAGGGGAGTAGGGGGGGCGTCCCTGGAAGGATGCGGGGATCACGCAGGTGGCCCCGGGGCGCGCGCAGCAGCCGAGAGTCAACAAGTAGCGGCGACACTGTAGCGAGCGGCGACCCGGGACCCGGCGAATCGCGGCGGCAGAGGCGGCCCCGGGGCGGGGCGGGCCGGGGCGGGGCCGCGTTTATACGGGAGCGCGGGCCGCCGCGGCACCCAGTCCGCCTCCCGGCCGCGCGCCCTGGGCACCGCCACCTGGCACCGCCGCCGCCGCCAACGCGAGGTGAGTCCGCGCCCGGCCTTCTTCCCCGCCCGGACCCGCACCCCGCGATCGCGCGCCCCTCGGCCCGGCCGGACCCCAGCCTCGGAGCGGCCCCGGGTGGCGAGCGGCTGGGAGGCGGAGACGCGCGTCTGGCGCTCCTGCCCCAGCAGCTGTCGGCCGTGTCCCTGGCGGGACCCCTGGCTCCGGGTCACCCCCTCTCTCTCTGGCGAGGACCTGGGGTCCCCGCGGGCCTCCGTCTGCGTCTCCGCGCGATGGGGCGGCCGCTCCGCGCCCCGCCGGGAGGACCGGGGAGCCCGCCGTGCGCTCCGCCCTCCTCCTGCTTCGGGGCCGGGCTCCGGGGCCTCCGTGCGCACCGGGCCGGGCGGGACGCGGGAAGATGGCGTCGGGCACCGGCCCCGCGGGCCCGGAGGTGCCCACGCCCGTCGCCGCGCACCTGCCGGGGGGGAGCCACGGGCCGGGACGCGGGGAAGTCCGCAGCAGGAACTGGGGCGCCCGGGGCGCGGCCGCCACTCGCCGGCCGGGACCCGCCAGGTGCGCCCGCGGGGGGCGGCGTGCGGACCGGCTGGGGCCGCGGCCTGGGCCGGGGCGGCGGGAGGGAGGGTGGGAGGCGGCGGCCGGCGGGGGTCCCGCTGCGCCCCGCGGCCCGGCCCGGCCTCCGGGTGCGAATCGCCGCTGTAATTCTGCAGCTCGAGCCCCGGGGGCCGGACGGCGGGCGCGGTGTTGTGTTGGTGGCGTCGCCGCTGTTGTCGCCCTGTGCCGGCACCTGCTGTCTGTCTGGCTCCGGGAAGCGTTTCCTCCGAGGGCGGGGCCCAGCGCCCGGCAGGAGGAGGTGCTCAGCCTTGCCCTCCCTCCACCAGCGAGAGGCGGCCTGTACGCTCCCCCGGGGGCGTCAGGATGGGGGCCCCCTTTTACAGGTGGGGACACTGAGGTTGCAGGAGGGAGCTTACATGCTGCCGGGCTGGAAGCTCTCAGCCCTGTTCTGGAGGCCAAGCAAAAGCAGCCCTCCGCTCCGGCGTCACTCTGTCATCTTCTACTGCAGGGCCTCAGTTTGCTCTTCTGTAAAATGGGTCCAGGAGGGGTCCAAACCCGGCGTGGAGAGCACCTACCCCAGCGCTGCCTGGCAGTGGCGGCCTGGAGTTCATGCTGGGACCTTCTTCTCCTCCTTCGGGGCGGGCCTCGGCAGTAAGTTTTTAGGAGCCGCACATTTCTGCGCCATTGGGACCGTTTTGCACTGACTGGTTCCCGACCTGGTCTGTCTGAGGCCGAGGCTGGGCCTAGATCCGGGTGCTGGCTGCTGAGTGTTGCTCTTCCTCCTCTTCCTCCTCTCCCTCCTCTCCTCCACTCCGCCCCTCCCGCCGCACCCAGGATTTGGGGATTTCCCACCTTCTTCTGAACCTCAAGGTCACGGGGATTAGCTGTGGCTTCTCCAGTCTTACCGACCAACCGTAGGCTGTGCAAGCTTAGCGTTGCTACTTTTTTGTGTTTTTTGTTTTGCTTTTAAATATATTTTATTGATTTTTTTTTTTACAGAGAGGAAGGGAGAGGGATAGAGAGTTAGAAACATCGATGGGAGAGAAATAGGGATGTGCCCAACACCAAGGTACATGCCCTTGATCGGAATCGAACCTGGAACCTTTTCATCCACAGGCCAAACGCTCTATCCACTGAGCCAAACCAGTTTCGGCTAGTTGTTGTTTGTTTTTTTTTGCAGAGAGAAAGGGAGAGGAAGAGATAGTTAGAAACATAGATGGGAGAGAAACATCCATCAGCCGCCTCTTGCACGCCCCCTACTGGGGATGTGCAAACAACCAGGATACATGCCCTTGACCGGAATCGAACCTGGAACTTCTTCATCCACAGGCCAACGCTCTATCCACTGAGCCAAACCGGTTTTGGCTAGTTTTTGTTTTAATATGTCTTAAGTTATCTAGGATGTCTGGCTTCCAAGCTGCAGGCTTTTAGCCAGTGCCTCAATGTCTTCCTGAACAGGAGGATATAAATGATATTTTCAATGATTTCAGAGAGAAGAAGGGAGCTGGAGGGGGAGAGAGAGAGAGACCTCAAGGATGAGAGTATAATTGGTTGGCTGCCTCCTGCACACCCCTTACTGGGGATTGAACCTGCAAACCCGCCATGTGCCCTCACTGGGAATGTTTATAGGTTTGACCTCCTGGTGTATAGGTTGTCTGTCGTTCAACCACTGAGCCTCGCCCACCGGGTGGAGGCATATTTAACACCCTCCTGAGTTGGCGGCCAGTTGTCTTGGTTCTGGTGGGACCTGTCCCCTCTGGGATATTTCTCCAAGCACCAGGGGTCCGGAAGCTTCCGTGGGAAGGTGTGAGGCTTAGCACCAGTGGAGCCATCCGCTCTGCATGCCCCCTATGGGCGCCACGCTCACCGTCCTTGGCCATCTAGGCCCCACTGCCGCCGCCTCTGAGAAGCCCTCTCTGACTGCCTCGGGTAAAGGTGCTGTCCTCCCTCTCCCCCCACCCCCTCCTCTGCCCTGGGACCTTACTTTACTGACTTAGGGACACGAGAGGCGGTGTGACCTGGCCCGTGTGGGCTCACGTGGTGTGACTTACCCTCCTGGGTTCCACCAGACCAGGAGCACCAGCCACAGCCTGGACCCTGGGGAGGAGGGGCTGTGGTCAGTTCAGTGGGCAGTAGTGAAAGCTGGGGTCCCTGAGCGGCAGAGAAAGCAGAGAGCAGGGCCGGCCGCGTTTGCACTGGGGAGCACCTCTCCAGTACATGGAAGGGGTGTCGGGAAGGGGGTCCGTCTGTTCAGCTGGGTCCTAAGCTGACCCCGGAGGCACTCCCGCTCCTGTAAAGTATCCTGCTTGCAGGACCTTACTACGTCTGCAGGTGAGGGATGCTTTTTGCTCCCCTGCCTGGGACACAGTGGGGCCCACGGGAGACCGGCTGTTTCTCCCTCTGCTCAGGACAATTTGGAGGAAACCCCAGCACGCTGGGGTGGGCAGCCACCGGGAAGCCTGCGGCACCCGGAGTGGACGCGTGCAGCCGCCCCTCGTCCCTTTGTCCTGCCGGGGGTGGCTGGGCCGGGCTCCCTGCGAGGAATCGGGGGTGTATGGGGTACAGCCAGGCCACGGCTGCGGTGTCTTTGTTGGCCCCGAGGCCAGAGCGAGGCCAGGTCTGGGGCCGGGCGGGCGGCCCCATGAGCAGCTGATTTTCCTAGAGTCAACACGGGGATGTGACAACACAAAACACCGCCGGCGGCCGCTGGGGAAACCTGTTTTTCTGGCGGCGAAGACCCGGGTCACAGCCCCAGAGGAAGTGCGTGTTCTAGGGCCGTGCTCGGCGAGCTCATACAGAGCTCATACAGAGCCGCCTGTGGCTCGCAAGCTGGTTTGCCAACTGCTATTCTAGGGCGAAGAAAAGCCACCCTTGCCTGTGTGGCCCAGTGGACAGAGCGCTGGCCTGCGGACCAAATTGTCCCGGGTTCGGTTCCGGTCAAGGGCATGTACTGTGGCTGCAGGCTCCTTGCTGGCCCGGGCCCTGGTCCCAGGAGCAACCCATTGTGTTTCTCTCACAGCGATGTTCCTGTCTTTCCCTAAAATCAGTGGGAAAATGCCCTCAGGTGGGGATTAGCCACAACAAAAAGCAAAGGCCACCTGGCTGTTGGAGGCTCGCTGTGACCTTTGGAGGTTTCAGACTGAGGTGACCTGTATGTCTGGTTTGGAGCTCAGGAGTCTCCCCTCTAATCTGCCTTCACCCCCACCCCCAAGGCAGGGCAGAGCGAGCTGCAGACTCCATGGGACCTAGTGTGACCCCAGGTGCCCAGTGAGGGCGGAGCTCCAGGCTCTCGGATGCTAGCTTCCCATTGGTGGGCAGTGCTGTGTGCCCGTTGGTGGGCAGTGCTGCGTGCCCATTGGTGGGCATTGCTGCATGCCCATTGGTGGGCAGTGCTGTGTGCCCATTGGTGGACAGTGCTGTGCGCCCTGCATGCAGGCGGCCTCCCCACTAGGTTCCCCCGCCGCCCTTTAGCGGAGGCAGTGTGTGTCCAGTCTAGGCCCCCAGCCAGGCCTGCCCGCACCTTGAGCCCAGCTCCCGCCCGTGTGTGGGACCGCGCTGCCTGGCTTCCCCGAGCCGGCCGTGTTCGTGGCCCCTGCGCCGAGCTGGGCAGACAGACCAGGAAGCGTTTAATGAGACTCGATGGGCTCAGTGCCCACCCAGGTCTGTTTACCCAAGTGCTGGGCGAGGAAGATGAGCAGCTGGGTTCTGAGGCCTGCCTGGAGGAGGGGGCAGCCCTCTCCCCCCCATGCCAGCCTGCGGAGGCAGGGAAGGGTGTAAAGAAGGAATTGAGGCCGATACCGGTTTGGCTCAGTGGATAGAGCGTCGGCCTGCGGACTGAAGGGTCCCAGGTTCGATTCCGGTCCAGGGCATGTACTTTGGTTGCATGCACATCCCCAGTTGGAGGTGTGCAGGAGGCGGCTGATCGATGTTTCTCTCTCATGGATGTTTCTAACTCTCTATCCCTCTCCCTTCCTCTCTGTGAAAAATCAATAAAATACATTAAAAAGAGATAGAGAGAGATGGGGTTGAGGCTGCAAAAGGGCTGGGGTGAGTCTAGGGGTCTCAGAATGTGGTGAGCGAGGCGTTCAGAAGGCACTGCACAGACCCCTCTGGGCGCCGCAGCGAGAGCCCCTCGGCCACCGGAGACACATGCTGTTAACTTACCGGCAGGCAGGTGGCATCGGACCCGACACCTCCTTTCCATGGCGCTGGGAAGGCTCCGCTCCCGCTTGCTGGAGTCCCGAGGTCCTGGTTGACCGGGTCCCCTGTGGCCCCCAGGTTTTTCTTGCCCTGCCTCCCCCACCCCCACCTCCTTTCCCTTCACCTCATTGAGCTGCTTATCATACAGACTGGGGGGCGCAGGAGCAGCACGATTTACTTCCCGCACTTCCGGGCGCTGGAGGCCAAGGTCAGGCCCACTGACTTGCATCTCCGCCCTGGAGGACGCGGGGCGGGGCCCTATCAGAAAAGCACGAATCCTATTGGTGGAACCTCCCAAGGGCCCGCCTCCTAAAGCCCCGTGGCCTGTTAGATTTTCTACATGGCAATGGGGCGGGGCGGGGAGAGAGACAAACATTCAGACCAACCACACAAACTGACCTAAAATCACCTTCAAGGCCTAGGCTATTTGCTCAGTGGATAGAGCGTCGGCTGGAGGACTGAAGGGTCCTGGGTTCGACTCCAGTCAAGGGCCCAGGCCCAGGTCGTGGGCTCCATCTCCAGTAGGGGCCATGCAGGAGGGAGCTGATTGATGATTCTCTCTCAACATTGATGTTTCTCTCTCTCTCTCCCTCTTTCCTCTCTGAAATAAAAATATATTTTTAATTTTTTAAAATATATTTTATTGATTTTTTTACAGAGAGGAAGGGAGAAGGATAGAGAGTTAGAAACATTGAAGAGAGAGAGAGACATCGATCAGCTGCCTCCTGCACGCCCTCTACTGGGGATGTGCCCGCAACCAAGGTACATGCCCTGGACCAGAATCGAACCTGGGACCCTTCAGTCTGCAGGCCGACGCTCTATCCACTGAGTCAAACCGGTTTCAGCCAGTAAAAGTGTATTTTTAAAAAATTACTCTCCAAACCTGTTGACAAAAGGATTATTAAGGTTACACTTCTGCCACAGTTTGGAGTATTGTTATAATCAAGAAGGAAAAGACAGAAAAGAACCTCCCAGCGCTTGTTTTATAGTGAGGAGGTCGTCCCGAGTCCGGAGAGGCCGGGGGATTTGCCCGTGTCCCCTGGACGCGCTGGACCCCTCCCCCCAGCCTGGGGCCGAGAGGGCCGTCTCCGGCAGGGAGACCCCTCCCCCTCCCTAGGTGACCATGGGGCCGTTTGTTCTCCCAGGACCCCCACAAACAGCGGAAACGGCTTTGTGTCGGGGCAGGTGTGAAGGCGGCACGCACGCACCTGTGTCTTTTCACGTTCCTGGGGTTACTACGCAACCCGAAACCACACTCAGGTAGAACTGGAAACAGGAACCGATTCGCTTCGGGCTTGCTGAGGGTTTCAGGGTCACTGAGGGCATTTTTCCACTGGTTTTTAGAGAGAGGGGGTGAGGAGAGAGACGCATCGATTGGCTGCCTCCTGCATGGGCCAGGGCATGTGCAACCAAGGTCCCCTCGCCCTGGACCAGGATCAAACCCAGGTCCCCTCTGTCCAAGGGGGAGCGCTAGCCACGGAGCCAAACCGGCGATGGTGATGGTTGGATCTTCGGTCCTGCCCCCTCCTCCCTGTGCCTTTGAGGAAATAATGGTCAGAGAGGTGGCCGCATGTCCAGGGTCACACAGGACAAAGGCCACACATGAACTGCTGGGTTGGGGTGAGGGTGAGAGGTTAATTGCAGAAGTGATTATGTACTCGCTAGTGGCCCAGTGCACAAAGTTTGTGCACATTAAAAAGGGGGACCCAGAATCAAGTGCCCATTTACCCACATGTGACTCAAAATCAAATGAGACCCAGACCCAGCTGTCCCCTCTCCCCGAATTGGGCTAGATCCAGACCCAGCCAGTCCCACTCTTGTCAAGCCCTGCCAGGCAGGGGACATAGCCTCAGGTCCCCTGGCCTGATGGTAGGACCAGGGGGTGACCTGAGGTCCCCTGTCAAGCCCCCTGGGGGCGGGAGGGCGTAGCCTCAGGTCCCTGCTGATTGCCCATTAAGGTTCCTTAAGGGAATTGGCCTCAGCTGTGGGCGCAGCCATCTTTGTGCGGAGTGATGGTCAGTTAGCACACTCCCTCTTTATTAGTCAGGATTAGAGCGAACCCTGAAGCCTTCCTCCACTCCCTGCCAACTGCCCCCGGCATCCCATGAGCCCCTCCAGAGGTAGCCACTGCGAGACACATTTCCTTCAGGTCTTCTCTTTCCATTTGTGCATAATGTACGCAACCAGCTGGCCGGTGTGGCTCAGTGGTCGACCTCTGAACCAGGAGGTCGGGGTTCAATTCCAGGCCAGGGCACATGCCCACATTGCGAGCTTGGTGCCAGGTAGGGGTGTGTAGGAGGCAGCCCATCCATGATTCTCTCTCCTGGATGTTTCTATCTCGCTCTCCCTTCCTATAAATAAATTGAAAGGTATTTTAAAAACGTGTCTAACCGTGGCAGGCACACATTTGCGTAAATGGCGTCACAGCTGGCCCCTCGCTTGTGGCACTCCCCCGCCCTCTTTCCATCTCCTGCGGAGACCCACCCGGACCCGCCTCCTGCTGTTTCCCCAGGGGCCACCTGCCCGCCTCCTGTGGCTTGGGGAGGAAGGGGTGCTAAGGTTCCCGAGCTACGTCACCCCAGGGCAACCCCAGGGCCTGGCCTGAATCCGGCTCCTCCCAGTTTTGGCCTGAACTGTGGCTTTAAAGGAAGAAGTGCCTGGAGTTGAGGCCTCCAATGGGGGATCAGCCCTTCCCTGCTGAGCCTCGGTTTCCTCACCTGTAAAAAGGGGGGACCCGCCCACGGGGTGCACCTGTGTGGGTGCGCCTGTCCGTTCTGCCTCTTCTCCGCCTCTGCGGGGCTCAGGGGCCGGATGCAAACAGGTGAACAGGTGGGATGTCGCGGTTTTCCGAGCGCATCGACCGGCCCAGGTTGCTGCGTCAGTGTTTCCGGATCCCGGATGTGAGTGCCCGCTCTGGTGCCGAAGAGGCTCTGGATTTCCGTTCTCCACCCTCTCGGGTCCCATCTGTGAAATGGGGTGACAGTTCCCTCCTTCTGAGGGAGGTTGAGCTCAGTAGATGCAAATAAAAAGGATGTGGGGCCAAGGCCGGTTTCGCTCAGTGGATAGAGCGTCGGCCTGCGGACTGAAGGGACCCAGGTTTGATTCCCATCAAGGGCATGTACCTTGGTTGCGGGCACATCCCCAGTAGGGGGCGTGCAGGAGGTAGCTGATCGATGTTTCTCTCTCATTGATGTTTCTAACTCTCTGTGCCTCTCTCTTCCTCTCTGTAAAACATCAATAATATATATTTAAAAATAAATAACTAAAAAAGATGTGAGGGTCTCCCAGAGAGAGTGGTCTGGGCGCAGCACAGCTACAAGCTAACTGCTCCCTCCCTCTGTGTCCTGTACCCGAGCACCTTCAAGATCCTGGCACAGGGTTGCCGGGAATGGGGGGTTTCTGTCGATGTGTCTCTGGAAGTCAGAGGTTACGTACGTTTGTGACTGTGGCAGATGCTGCCTGAGGGACCCCGCTGCCGTCCTGCCCCTCATGACTGCTCCCCGCCCTCCTGTGGGCTCCTTAGCGGCGGTGTTTGGCGCCTGCCAGGCTCACTGCGGGCCACGGTGGGAGCTGTCCCTCCTCAGCAGACCTGGGGTGCTGTGTGTGTGTGTGTGTGTGTCTCTCTGTGTGTGTGTGTGTCTCTCTGTGTGTGTGTGTGTCTCTGTGTGTGTGTGTGTGTGTCTGTGTGTGTGTGTGCTTCGGTGTGTGCATGTGTCTGTGTGTGCAGGGGAACAGCCTGTGAACCTGTAGCCTGTTGGAAGAGCATCATCCTCCCTCCACTGACCTCTCTGTGACCCGTCTGGTCCCGTCTGCCCTCTGCCCTTGGGCTGCCATTTTTGAAATTGAATTTTCAGAGTCCTGCCTGGGTCTGTGGGCCCCCACCAGGAGGTGGACGCCCCTCCCCCACTTCTGCCACCCTGGCCTGTCTTTTGCAGAACACCTCCTGTGTGCCGCACAGAGCTCCGCTCACTGAGCTTCCCGCCTCCCCGGGAGGGGGACGGCAGGTCCCACTGCCCAGGCTTGGAACCGAGGCCAAGCCGAGCTGGCGGTTCAGGGCAGAGCCGTTTGCCCAGAGCAGGCACCATGTCCCCCGCCTGCAGGTGTCCCCGTGTGCGGGGGCTGGATTTGCATCCTGACCTCGGGGCCACACGGGGTTCCTGGCTGTTTTCCACCGAGTCTGTAGGAGGGTGAGGTGTGGGCGGGCTGGGTGGGGCCACACAGCTAGGTGTGCTTCCTTTCACCAAAGAAGGGCTTTAAACCGCCTATTTGCAAATCTGGTGGAAAATAGATGCTGACAGCCAGCCCCGGCTCCGCCCCCACGGCCCCCTGCGCAGGCTCTGCTCTCTCTGCTGTGGGTCGGGGAAGAGGGGATGCGCCTGGCACATGAGCACGGATCCCGCCCCTTTGTCCCCACAGCACCTGAGAGGCAGGAGGGCACCCTGCACGCAGCCTGAGTCCCTGCTCTAGGTCACAGACGCAGGACCCACAGCGCCAGTGTGTTTCGCTAGAGATGGGGAGCAGGCAGCCGTGGGAGCCCCTGGGTGCTCCGCTTGGCTCTAGGACCCCCCGCCTGGCTCTAGGATCTGGGAAGGGGACGCTAGAGGCGACTTATTTAGGGGCAAAGAGGCATGAGCCACGCCGAGGGGACAGGATGTGGTCAGCGGGCACTGCCCAGGACACATCGGCAGAGTCCCAGCCTCCCCGTCCTCGATAACTAGGCTAAGAAGTCTTAGTGTGGCAGGGACAGGCCCAAGATGAGGGTGGCAGGCGGAGCTGGCGAGGCGGCCGGGTGAGGAGAGGGCCCTAGTCGCCGGGTAGCATGGCTCCCGTGGGGATGAGGAGCCGAGTGGACCCGTGACGGGGTCGGATCGCGGACGGCTGCCTAGGAGTCAGGTTGGAGAGAGCCCAGCTGCAGCCTGGAGGCCAGCAGGCCAGGCAGCGGGCGGGCGGAGGTGCCCAGACCAGCGCGGACTGGCGCCAGGTGCCAGGCCGCCGGGAGGGGCCAGGGCGGGAGGCTGCTGCGGGGACCTGCCCCTTCCCGGCCACTCTCTCCCACCCAGAGCTAGCGGCCTGGCTGGGGCATCACTGGGTCCACACCCGGGCTGAGGTCAGGCCTGGACAGCGGCAGACGCTCGGACACCTGTCGGGAGTGTGACAGTGCTGCTGGCTCCTGCCCAGAACAGGAGGCCGGTTTGGGGGAGCATCTTGCCTGGAACGGGAGCCCGGTTTGGGGGAGCGGTTTCCCTGTTTTACAGAGAAGGACACGGTGCCTCCACTGCAAGTGACTGGCTGGGAGAGGATGTTAACCAGGCCCCTCCTCACCCCTTTCTGGAGGGTCCGCAGTGGGACTCAGACGGAAGGAAGGCGCGGGCCCATATGAAGGTGGAGACTCAGGTCCTGCCCCGAAACAGCTCAGTCCATGGGGTGCGGGGAGGCCCTGCTCACCCAGTTGGTGCTGCTCGGACCACGCAGACCCCAGCCCCCGCCTGGCCAAGCTGCCTGCGGTCAGTCCTTGGTCAGGCGCCTGCGTGTAGGACGGGTGCGGCCCCATTTGCTGCCAGAGGTTTCCGGATTGTCTGGGGGTGGGGCAGGGGGGGAGACAAGGGATGTGGGGACAGTGGGTCAAGGTGAGACTCCGAGACCCTGTGCCAGGGAAGTCCCCTCGAGGCCCCAGCAGGGAGGGGTTCCACGGAGCGCCCAGCAGCCTCAGCCTGCAGAAGGTGGGGGAGGGAGGAGGAACTGGAGGCCCATGCAAATGCGGGCCGGGACTGCTTTCCCAGGGAAATGGTCATTTCCATAGACACCCCCCCTGGGGGATCTTAGGTCCACGCTCAGCGCTCACCCCCTGAGCCACACGCTGGGCGGGAACGTTCTGTGTTTCCCCGGAGATTTAAGCGCGTTCGCTGAGGTCCATTCCTGATCAGAACCGGTGAAGGTGTATTTCTCTTCTCCTGGTCCCTTCTGGGTGCCTTGTAGGGGTGCGATGAGTTTTGTATGTTCATCTTGGATTGGAACTTTGAAAATTCCCGCCTTTTACAAAAAGGACCCTTTCCTTCTGCTGGCGGGGATGGGGCCCGTGCCCGGTTCTCAGCGGCTCCCTTCACCCAGCTCTCTCTGAAGTCCAGCTCCATCCTCTTTCCGCTGGTACTAGTGCCCCCTCCCTCCGAGTCCTCCTTTCTCTGAGTCAGGGCTGGGGGTCAGCCCCGGCTGCCTGGGGTCCGGGCTGGTCACTCTCAGTAGCCAGCCTCCCCTCCCCCAATAATAAGGCTGAGAAGTCAGCTCTGTCCACAGCAGCGGTTCAGACCGTACTGGCTCCGTGTCGTGAACGACTGCGGAGGGGCCCGCATGCACTGCCCCCCCCCCCGCACCCCACGATGCTGACGGGGGAAGGCTGTCCACCCAGCGCGGGGTGTTTAAATTGCTGACGGCATTTAGGGCTCTTAGGAATGTCCCCGTGCCCCCGATGGTTTGGGGGAGCCCCTGCGTCTGGGCCTCCATGCCTTTCATGCTCCGCCTGCAGGCCCCTCCCCACTTGGGCGTGGATGCTGGGCCTGACCCGCCAGCTCCTCTCCTCTGGGGGCAGGGGCTGTGCTGACAGGTGCGCGGGCATATGCCGGGCCGTGGGCTCGCCGTGCCATTGTGCCAGCGTTTCCGGGTCTGCTTTCTCCGCCCCGCTCCCGCTCCCGCTTGCCGCCTCTCCGTGGGGCTCCATCTGGAACAGACGGAAACTGCCGCTTCCCGCTCAGGAAACGCAGACAGTGGCCCCTCTTCGAGGAACGCTCAGACCGCTCTTCTCCAGAGCAGTGCTGCCCTGTGCGCCCCTCCCTCCTCGGAGGCCGGCCCCTCGTGCCCGTCTGCGCCACCGCTCTGCCTGCCTTCCGGGTGCATTGTCGAGACTCACCTGTTGGGACTCACCTGTCGAGACTCGCCCGGACACCTGGGGGCCCACAGCTTCCCCCTGTGTTCCTGTGGCCCCGCCCCGCCTCCTGGGCCCTCACCCTTTCATGCGGGAGCAAGTGGGGGCGCACTCTTGTCCCCCTCTGTCCCGGAGGTGGGTGCCCGCAGACCCACTCTGGGAGCGGGGGTTGTTCAGGGCCGGCAGATGGGCGGAGTGAGGCCCGTTTCACAGCCCAGAACGCCATTGTCAGAGGATAAGAAGGGAGCGGCTGCAGGTGCCGGACAGATGAGAGGACGGGGCGTCACGCAGCTGAGGGCAGAGCGGGGACTTGAACTCGGACTCTGTGGTTCCATTCGTCCTCCTCCTCTGGACCCCCGGCCTCCTGGTACAGCGAGGGTAAAGGATGCTCAGTCAGGGTCACACGATGGCGGGAGCGGTTAGGATGTGGGCGACCACAGCGGAGACCGGCGGACCTTCGGCTGCAGGAACGGGAGCGCCATGAAGGCGATGCGGACACACTGGGCTTTACCTTCTTCCCATGGCGGTCCGTGGCGTGTCTTCCGTTGTTCCCGGTGCCAACGGAGCCAGCTCGTCCCCTTCCTGTGTCCTTAGCCTGGTCATCCTGGTACTAGCGCCAGCCTTCCCTCTGCGTGGCAGGCGGCAGGCGGGGGAGAGCCGGCCCCTCTCGGCCCCCATGGCAGAGATGGCATTGGCTGGGCCTGGGCTACCTGCCCGTCCCTAGCTGCAAGGCCTGCTGGGAAAGCGAGAGCAAGAGGTGGGAATGGGCTGGGATGCACAGGGGGTCAGGGCCTCCCTGAAGAAATTAGTTGTTAGGGGGACATAGAGGTGGGTGGTGGTGACTCAGTCTTGCTGAGCCGGCCGAGAACGGAGGCTGTGACCCGCTGAGGAGGGTTCCCTGTGCGACATTGTGATGTGTCGCTCAGAGACGAGGATGGGAGACGGGCAGGTCCCGTGGCACTGGGGCTGCCAGGACCGGTCCTCGCTGCGCTCGCTTGCTTGCTTTTCCGAGGAAGGGAAGCAGCAGGGCCCAGGACGGTGCTCCGGGTGCCAGCCTGTCACTGCAACAAGGGGCACTGGTTCGCAGCTCGCAGCCGCCTCCGGGGCCCGTGGTGGAGCCTTCCTTGTATGGGTGCGCTCGCTCCTTCTTTCTGTTCACAAAGTGAAGAGACAGGAGCCCCAAGGAGTCAGTCAGACTCTGACTCTAGGAATGTATGATGGGGAGCAGAGAGGAGCGGGGAGGTGCCCAGAGGCCCGCAGCCAGCCAGCGGGTGGGAGGCGGCGGATGGGCTTTCGCAGGAGAAGCTCGGCGAGTGCAGGTAAGGTCTCCTCCCTCGGGCGTCAGCCTGTGTGTCTCTTTCCGCAGAGAAGACATGTCGCAGGCAGGACCCCTCTCCAGGAGCCTCCTCTTGTGCACCTTCCTTCAGGACCACAGCTTGCAAGTGGCGGTGAACTCCGGCACGACCAACCTCCTCCAGTTCTACCCTGGGCCCCTCGGGTAGGTGCCACCCACTGTCTGCGCGCCCCGCCCACACCAGGCCGGGTCCCTGACCTTTGGGGGGACGTGGTTAGAAGAGCAGGCTTTCTGGGTTCCGGGCGGGGCTCCAGAGTGGAAGTTCCCGGGTGTGGCCATGGAGGCCGGTGCCCCGGGCGGGAAAGCTTCGTCCTGATACCGTTTCATGGAGGGCACCGTAGGGCATCCAAGGACCTTAGGCGCCAGCCATCCAATGACTCGAGCTTGTGGCCTTAGGACGGAGTGCCTCCCGGCCCCCGTGACCCCGACCCACTTCACCGAGGCCTCTTAAGAGCCTGGCCAGGCATGCTCAGTGGTTAGGGCACATGCCTGGTTTGCAGGCTCCATCCCCAGTGTGGGGAGAGCAGGAGGCAGCTGATCCATGATTCTCTCATCATGGATGTTTTTTTCTCTCCCTTCCTCTCTGAAATCAATAAAAATAATATATTTTTTTAAAAGGCCGCTTAAGAGAGGGATCCAGGTAGCCTGAGGCCGCTTCAGACTCTGCTGCAGCTCCTGGCCGTGGCTGGGGGGCGGCAGAGGGCATGTGCCCACGTTCAGTTCAGGGTCCGGGTGCTCATGGCTGCTCTAGGCCTCAGGACTCTTCGTCATTAGATCTTAGATCTGAGGGTGGGGCTGGCTGGGCTGCGAGGGCGGCAGGGACCCACGATGCCCCTTTCTCCTCCGCCCGCCCCGTTGTAGATGGCAGCGGGGACGTCCAGCTGCACAGTTTTCCTGAGGCCCCACAGGGGATCGGGGATCGGGGATCGGCACGCAGGTGGGACCGCAGCCCACTTCCTGGTGCCAGCCAGCCTCCCCATCCTCCCGCCCCCGTTGCTCCCGGAGCAGAGAGCATGGCCCGGGACCGGGCAGGTGGCCGGCCCGCCGTGCTGGGCGGCTCCGGTCTGGGAATCCCCGGGCAGCGGCCTCGTCACCGGGATGGAATGTGTGGGCAAACCCCGAAGCAGGGCCGAGACCCGCCCCGGCCCACCAAGGGGGAGGGGAGGGCGTCTGGCTGGGGAACTGGGAGGAGGGTAGGAGTCCATTCAGTGAGAGGGGGGCCCCCGATGGGCTGGGAGCCCCTCCTTTCTCGGGGGTGTGACATAGAGGTTTCAGGATTGGGGACCAGGGAACAGGTCCCTGAGCACCTCCCCATGAAGAACAGGGTTAAGTTGAGGCCCCCGTGGGAAGCCAGCCTGTGATCCCGGGGGTGCTCAGCCCCCTGGCTGAGGGCTCAGACCAGACCAGACGCCCCTGCCCCCAATTCTGGAGTCCCCGGTGGACAGACCTCAGTGGCTGTCTGCCGCGAGGGGGGAGCCCGAGGAGGCCTGAAGATTCCCTGCCCTGCACCCCGCGAACCTGTGGCCCAGTTGGCTGGGCGCGTCCAGGCGTGAGTCCCTGACACACCCCACCCCGCTTTCCTGCACCCCTCAGAGCCCTGCCTCACGAGGTGGCCATGCGGCTGGCCTTCATCGGGGACCAGCTGGAAGAGAGGTGGATGCTGCGCCGCTTTGCCCAGCTGCGCTGGATGGCCATGCACAGGTACCACCACCCTCCCCCCCAGCGCCGCACTCGGTCCTCCTGCCCTGGCTGCCACAGCAGGACCTCGGATGACAGGACCTGCAGGGTGGGCTCCGATGGTGGTGCCCCGAGTCCCTGGGGGACACTCATGACTTGCCCGCCTCCCTGAGAGCTCAGACCCATGGGATTGCTCAGAGCGGGGACATAGAACCTTTACCTGAGACCAGGCCCCAGGTGGGTGCTGTCCCTGGGTCTCAGGAAGGCAGCCTCTTTCGGGGAGCCCAGGCCTGTACCCAAACACAGCTTCTCCGGAGGGAGGACCCCCTCTTTGGGCTGTGGCCAGCGGAGGGCTTTCCATGTGGCCAGGTCCCGAGTGCAAGGCCAGGCGGGGGCGGGTGTTGGGGTGAGACAGAGAGACAGGAAGTCAGCTGAACTGAGGAACGGAAACAGCCATGGAGCATGGAGAGGCCCTCATTACGGGGAGCCGGCCAGGGAGAGGGAGCCGGGCCCACTCCCCTCACAGCCGTCACTGGGAATGAAGGCCATCGGCCTGTGCGCCAAATGATGGCCCACTCCCTCCCCTCTGTCTCACAGCTTCGCTCATACCTACAACCAGGCCGGCCTGCGGTTTGCCCTTAGAAGTGCTATGGGTGGTCTCACTTACCTCAGGGGGGACCGAAGGTTCTGGAGCTTCCTGATCCTCAGGGACTGGGTAAGCCTGGGCAGGGAGTCCAGTCCCCGCCACTCCCTACTGGGTGTCTCGCCTGCTCCCCCCCACTTCTGCCTGGTCCCCAAGCCTCTGGGGTTGAGCCTGGGGTTGTTGACTTCACGGACCCCGGGGTGCCTTGCCTGCTTCCCACCTGTGTCCACACCTTCCCCTCTGGCTCCTCCCTCACCGCCCAGGGCAGACGACTGGCAGCCAGTCCCCCCGCCCCGGGTCCCAGGTCCCAGAGCCCCGATCCTGCGGGAAATGCTTGTTCACCCACCTTACTGCCTTCCTCCTCACCCCCTGCTCGCGCCCACAGGCTGGCCCCGGCGCCAGGTGGCCCTCACTCCCCGCTTCCTCTCACAGGTGTCCCCCCGCCAGGGCCAGGCCCCGGGGCACAAGCTGGCGGGGCTGCTGCTGCTGGTGCTGCTGCTGGACTGGGGCCGGCACCTCCTCTAGCGACGCGCTGCTGGCCAGTGCGGGGCGGGCTGGCCCCTCCCCCGCCACCCTGGAGGTGGCCTTGTTGGTTTTGTCTTTTTAACTGTTTTCTTATGATCCCTTTTTTATATTTAAATTCCGAGTGCTGGGACACTCCTGAGGTTTCATACGCGTTTTTGGTTTTGTTTTTGTAAGAGAAATGAATTATACCTCTGGGATCTTCGTGGCTAACGGCTCTCCTGTGGGCGGGCAGCGGGCGCTGGTCACCCCCTGTCTGCGATGCCCGCAGCAGATTCTGCTGGAGTGGATTTGGAGGGGCGAGGAGAGCTCAATAAAATGTTGTTTCCATGGTCTCTGGTCCTGTCTGGGTGTGCCGGGCAAACTCCATCTTGCCCCTTGGAGGGAGATGAGGGGAGAGGGGAGTTCCTCGGCCACTTGTCTGCGTCACAGGCTCCCCCAACACCTGAGTGCTGCATGGGTCCTGGCACCGGCTCACTCTGCCCTTCATGTCTTGGGGCCTGAAATCCACCGTGAGGGATTCTGTGGATTCTGTCCTGGGGCTCCCGGCCCGCCCTCCTGCCTGTGCTCATCCAGCCCTGCCTGCAGGCGTGGTGCACCTCTGAGCAGGTGCGGGTGCACAGAGGGGAGGCGGCAGGGCACCAGGATTCCCACAGGGGCAGAAGGGCACGCCCTCCCAGGTAAAACCAGCTGCAGCTGCGTCCGTGGTGACCTAAGGAGTCTCTCCAACCCCCACAGGCAGAACCGATGGCCGCTCCTCCCAGGCAGACTCCATAGTGCTCCCCCTCACCCCACAGCCGCTCTCCATCTGCTGGGCTCGCTTAGGGGCGACCCGAGGGGGCCTGAGGTGGAGGCTGGGGGGCCAGGAGGGGTCCTGTCACTTCCATTTCGGGGCCTTTGAACTCGGCCTTGGTCTGGTCAGGGTTTCTGGCGATGAGGGGAGATGGAGGCTCAGAAGGGGGGCAGCACCCGATATCCAGGCAGACCAGGGAGCCAGGGGACCCAAAGATGGAGGGACACCCCGCACAAAGATGGTGCTGGTGTCCCCAGGGCAGGGGGACTGGCTGCCAGCCCTCTAAGGCTACCCCAGACTCGGCTCCCCACAGCTCCCCTTCTCCCTGTCTCCTCCAGATTCAGTTGCAGGGGCAGGGCAGGGCCCAACCACCCCACCCAGGACTCTGGGTGAGGTTCTCGCCACACCCTCGGGGTCCCTCCTGTGCCACTGCCTCTCGCTGGCTTGGAGCACGCGCAGACCCAGGGCACCCTCCCGAGGAGCAGCAGGCCTGCCACGTCCGCTGCCTCCGGGCACCCCGCTCCCTCTCCGGGACTTCCTGGCTGAAGGGACCTCAGACACCTCCCTGCCTGCAGCGCAGCCCCCAGGAGCTGGTCGCCTGACCGCGTTGCTCAGCACTCCTGGGGGGGGGGGGGTGGACTGGCGATTCTTAAAAACAACAACAAAGTTCTCTGAATGAGAACTTCTACACGTTTTAAGGAACAGTTCTGGCCCGGCTGGCGTGGCTTAGTGGTTGAGCATCGACCTATGAACCAAAAGGTCACAGTTTGATTCCCATTCAGGGCACATGTCTGGGTTACAGGCTCCATCCCCAGTGTGGATTGTGCAGG
>PVJN01027286.1:0-28231 GCA_004026805.1 Lasiurus borealis
AATGCAGACCCAATAGAACTATGCACTATTATTTGAAATGCTTGCCTGGTCCTTATCTTTGGGTGCCTGTCAGAAAATACAGATACAAATGGGAAGGTCTCAAGTGTAATAACCGAATCAAAGTGAAGACGACAAAATGGTCACACTGGTAATGAGGACAGATAAGCCCAGAGCTGCAAGTTTTCTATTTAGTGCTTTGGCTGCAGACTCTGTTATTTACCTTGAACTAGATCTACTTTCATTAACTTGGCCTTTTGAATTCTTTTCCCCACTAAATTCCCACTGCTGGCCCTATTTTAATTTTGCCCCTTGACTTACCTTTCATCTTCCACTTCTATTATTTCTCTATTTTCCTGCACCTTGACAATCTTTTTCTTGAAGACATAGTATCATTTATATCAGCTACTATAACTTCTCTTTATATTTTTCTGATTTACAAATATTAGGGTTTATTTTCTCTATGAGTGTACATTTCCTGAAACCTTATGATTCATGGGTAATTTGATTATTTTAGTAAAGTAGATTCTATTGCCAGATTCTCCTTGGATTAATCCACATCTCATTTAGAGAAAGTACACAGATTAATTAGCCTGTGAAGATATTCAGACAAAAAAAAAATGACACTTGTTAACCAATGATCCCAGATCATGGTAACAGTAACTGTTACTGTAGTTAAGTGTTTATAGCTGATTTTTACAAAATTCTTCTCATTAATATTATCTCAATTAATTCTCACAATTAAACATTCTTATAGTCTAATTTAATAAAGGAAGAACAAAGCCCCTTGCTAAAGGTCACACAGGTAGGGAGTAGAAGAACAGGCCTTGAACCAAAGACTTTGGCTGCAAATCCCATACGTTTTTCAACACAAAAGCCTGGGCAGAACAGAATAGGTCTTAAAAATAAAGGCCTATGCGGCACACATATTCAACTCAAGAGGACTCCTATGAAATATATGCTTTAATTTAATGCCTTTTGAAAGTTTGTATGATTATGTTTCATTAATATCAGCCACCCCTTAGTTTTAATGTCAGCTGACCTACAAGTCAAATTGGGCCTGGTGCCCCATTTGTGGAAGTAAAGTTTCATTGGAACAAATAGCCTCACTTCCTTATTTGTCTATGTATTGTTTTGGTCTGTCTTTGTGCCACAATGATAGAGTTGAGTAATTGTAACACAGACCATATGGTCCAGAGAGTCTGTAATGTTTATCTGGATCTTTTCAAAAAATGTTTGTTGACACCTGCCTTCAATAATTTTCCCACTATTGTTCATCGTTATAAATCTTCAGACAAATGAGAATATATTATAGCCACCAATTTATCACTTCCTTAGAAGTGACTGTCAAATAACCATTCTCGGGTTGTTTTTGAATAGCATCAAGTGCCAGTCACACTATTGTCGACTGATGCTACCCCAGGGTACTCTTAATTACTTACTGAAATTCAACAGAACTGAAACAAATAAAGTTACAATCTAGTTACTTTATTTATTGTTTATATATATATATATATATATATATATTTAAATTGATTTCAAAGCAGAAGGGAAAGGGAGGGAGAGAGAGACAGAAATATCAATGATGAGAGAATAATTTATTGGCTGAGTCCTGCACGCTCCACACTGGGAACTGAGCTGCAATCCAGACATGTGCCTCAACTGGGAATAAAACCATGATCCTGGTTCATAGGCTGATGCTCAACCCCTGAGCCACAGGGTGGGTGGTCCAGTTACTGACCAAATTTCAAATCACAAAGAAATTCCTACATTTTCAGATTGTTTCAGCAGGGATTTTGCTCATATTGCTAGGCTTCCCCAGGTGAGAATTCATTGATTTGCTTAAGAAATTGTTGAGAAACATTTCTGTTTTATAAAGAATAAATCTGTTAGATGTTCACTGCCTTGTCTCAATAGTAACTAAACAATAAGATGTGACAGATGTTTTAGAAACTCATGTACTAATTACACAGTTCCATTTTCAACTTCTCAATTCATGAAACTACTGGTCAGGAAGAGCAGCTTTTGTTGTGTGTGTGTGTGTTTTTTTTTTTTTTCTTGTCTCTGATGAACGTCAAAGGATAGGTGATAAGAATATTCAGTTTAAAAGCTAGAAATAAATATACAATAATTTTCCCTTCTTAAAGAACAACTTAAATGCATACTAGAAGGGTTTATTAAATTCTATTTGGAAATTCTACTTTCATAAGAAACAATCTCTCTAGGAAATGAGTTGCATAAATCTACTCTCTACTGAATCTGTTAGAAAAGCCTTTGGATTTTGTCTTTGAGCTCTTAAAAGAGAGTTAGTCTTCACATATAAAATAGACTGCTTAAGGACTCTGAAAGTTTTGGTTCTATTTTCTCTCAAACTCTGTTATTTTATAGAGTTTCTATCTTTTTATTATTTTAATTTCTTTTGTTAATCCTCACCTGAAGATATTTTTCAGTTGATTTTTAGGGAGAATGGAAGAGAAAAGGAAGACAGAAAAAAGATTGATGTGAGAGAAACACATGACTGGTTTCCTCCTGCACAAGCTCTGACCAGGGCCTGGGCCAGGAAGGAGCCTGCAATCAAGGAACGTGCCCTTGACCAGAATCAAACCCAGGACCCATTTGGTCTGCAAACCAATGCTCTATCCACTGAGCCAAACCAGCTAGGGATTGGAATTTATATCTTCTTAGTCAACATTTACATGACAGTATTGCCAGTCTTCATTGTTTCAAATATCCTATCCTATAATGTTTCCTTGTTTATTTTGTTTTGTTTTGCATTATATTCTTGAACATAGGAATCAGACATATAAATAACAGGCATATATGCACCACGATTTTCTGTAACAGGAGGCTGCAATGTTTTATTTTGTTTCTCATCTCTTCCTGGTGATTGTAGAATTTTATCAGCCTTTAGTAGACAGGTCTCTGTTCTCAGAGAAGAGCTACAATGATCCCTGAGTAATAATGGATAACCTCAAGGCCATTACGTTGCAAGTATAATTTGGGTTAATTTCTTCCTAAATGCATTGACTCATCTTTTTCTTGTCCTCGCTGAGGGTCACATATCAATTTTCTGTCCACTAATGCACCTTCATGAGGTCTTCCTACAGTTTATCTCCTATCAAATTGGCATTTTAATAACCAGAGGAACTGGGGTTCATTGGCAAACTTGGAAATTGTATTTTGAACACTTCCTTTTCCACATTTTTTAAAAGATGTTAATAAGACCAGCCTCTGAGCCAATCCTTAATGCTAAGAAGTTGAAGAGGTCACTAAAAGAAAATACTTTATGGTGAAGAATTAAACCTTATATTTGTTGTCAGTGCAAGAGACAGTTTCTAATCAATGTGATTTAGAAATGAAGTAAATCAACTGCTGTATATGGTGAAAGAATATTTAAGGAGACGCTTAACTATTCATAGTAAGACACTGTAGGAAGCAACTACCATTTTCTTTTTTTAATTGATTTTAGAGAGAAAATAAAGGGAGCTAAGAGAAAGTAAAGGGGAAACATGGATGTGAAAGAAACTTCAATTGGCTACCTTCTGTACTCCCCCTACTGGGCATCAAACCCATCATCCATGCATGTGCCCTGAAGGGGAATCGAACCTGTGACTTTCTGGTACATGGGATGATGCTCAGCCAACTGAGCAACATCAGCCAGAGTACATGCCTTACCTTCTTTAACAAAAGACAAAGAAGGGAGTCTCCACAGTATAGACTGGACACTCTTCTTAAAGATTCCCTTACTTAGAAACCATCAATGGGACATAAGATATGGAGCTTATTTTCCCTAATACTAAAGGCTAATCAAATACACCAAAACTTTTACATAATACTCATGATCACAACAGAGAATAAACTAAGAATTTCAACAAGATTTTAGTTCATACCAGAGGACAAAAAGAAAATTACAAAGAGACTGAACCTAGAGAATCTGGATTATAAATTATGAAGATTTCCCCCTGAAACTGAAGTTGTTTATCCAATTCAGACCTTGGATGAGTTCCAGAAGAGAGGTGCTTTACTGTACCCACCTTTACCCACCACTCAATAACCTGTTTTCAAGTTGTTTGCTCCCTGGGGACTGCCTTCTTTCCTTGACAAATGCATCATTAAAAAAGGAATGCACTTTGGGACCAGGGAACCTCGACTTCACTCTTATAAAATAAATCATACTAGGATAACCATCATCTTGAAATCACAAGACAATCTCAACTTTGGACCAGAGTTACACACATGTAAGTACAAGGAGGAGAGTTGGAAACCAAGATGCAGCATAGGTAAACACGTGAAATTGCTGCCTCGAACAACCACTTCAAAACTACAACTAAAAGAAAAAAACAGACGTCATCCAGAACCACAGGAAGGCTGGCTGAGTGGAAATTCTACAACTAGAAGGAAAGAGAAAAGGACATTGACTCTCAGAGGAGGTGCAGAAGTAAAGTGCATAGATATGGAGGTGCACACGAGGAAAGGGCTGGCAACTGAGTATATGTCTTTTTCAATCAGGAGGGAGACACAGACAGGGAGAAAATGGACTATCTGGCTTCAGATGGAACTCGAGGGTGGCTTTCTCTCAGAGGAGCTTGCAGTGATTACCACCAAACACTGAGACCCAGGGCCTCTTAGGGCAGGGCTGAAGGTCAGCCATTGCTGTTTACTCTGCCCTGAGACCCTGCTCCACCCAAGCTGTGCACAGAGACTTTTGTATATGTATGACCAGGCCTGGTTGCAACCTAAAATTACCTAAAATTACCTAACAACTGCAGCTGGATCAGAAAGCCCCAGAATATCCAAAAGAAGGCTGAAGGCCCCCACAACAGCTTGCATTACTGCACAGCTGGGCCTCATCTGGGCACCTCCAAACTCCAAACAAAGAAGAGGAATCTGCAGATCTCTCTGTAGCTCCTCCTGGGTAGCCTCAGGCAGAGACTAAATTTGCACCTTCTTGGATCTCTCAGTGGTCAGAGTGGAACCATCCAGATTACAACTCCTCAGATCCACAAGAAACACACTCAAGAAGCACCCTCACTGAAGCGAGTCTTGTCTCATAAGGGTGTCTCCAGCACAGAAGTTCTCCCTACATATACACAGCTAATCCTCATTGCCAACTGGCCTGGAGGTCAATTCCTCCCAGGGACACCAACAACAATCAAGGCTTAACTAGAACACGACTGCTCACACAGCCCATAAAGGGGTGCACCAAGAATGTCTACCTCAGGTAACTGAGGAGGCTGAGCCATTGGGCCCTATAGGACACCTACCACACAAAGCCACTCTATCAACTCAGGGAAGCAGTCAAAATGTGAAGACAAAGAAACAGGTTACAAATGAGAAAAATGGAGGAAAGCAAACAACTGGATATAGAGTTCAAAACCACATTATAAAGTTTTTCAAGAATTTTCTAGAAACTGCCGATAAATTTAGTGAGACCCTTGAGGATATGAAAAAGGACCAACTAGAAATTAAACATACACTGACAGAAATAAAGAATAATATACAGAGATCCAATAGTAGATTATAAGATCCCAAGAATCAAGTTAAAGATTTGAAATATGAAGAAGCAAAAAATACATAACCAGAAAAGCAAAAAGAAAAAAGAATCCAAAAATATGAAAACAGTATAAGGAGCCTCTGGGACAACTTTAAGCATACCAACATCTGAATTATTGGGGTGCCAGAAGAAGAGAGAGAGCAAGACATTGAAAATGTATTTGAAGAAATAATGACGTATTTGAAGAAAACTTCTCATACCTGGTGAAAGAAATAGACTTACAAGGCGAGGAAGCACACAGAACCCAAAACAAAAGGAATCCAAAGAGGATCACACCAGACACGTCATAATTAAAATGCCAAGAGCAAAAGACAAAGAGAGAATATTAAAAGCAGCAAGAGAAAAACAGTTTATTACCTACAAGGGAGCACCCATATGATTGTCAGCTGATTTCTCAACAGAAACTATGCAAGCCAGATGGGAATGGTAAGAAATATTCAAAGTGATGAATAGCAAGAGCCTAGAACCAAGATTACCCTGCAAAACTATCATTCAGAGTTGGTGGTCAGATAAAGAGTTTCACAGATAAGAAAAAGCTAAAGGAGTTCATCACCGCCAAACCAGTCTTATATGAAATGCTGAAAGATACTCTTTAAGAAAAGGAAGAAGAAAACGGTAAAGATTAAAATTATGAACAACAAATACATATCTATCAACAAGTTAATCTAAAAATCAAGTAAATAAAAAATCTAATGAACAGAATAAATTGGTGAATATAATAGATCAGGGGCATAAAAAAAGAGTGGACTGACAATTATAGAGGGGAAAGGGTATAGGGGTACAGGAAGAGACTGGACAAAAATCATACATCTATGGATGAGGACAGTGGCAGGGAGGGGCTTTTTAAGGGCAGATGGTGAGGTGGGAACTGGGTGGAGGGGAGCTATGGGGAAGGGGGGAAAGAGGAACAATTGTAATAATTTGAAAAATAAAGATTTATTTTTAAAAAAGAAAAAAAATAAGTGCAAGAAGGAGTAATTTCCTTACAAAAAAACAATTAGTTAACTGTCAATTAATGCTATTTAAGTATTAATATCAATACGTAATTATTCCAGTAGTACATATCATTAACTCAAAGTCAGTGCAAGATAATGGAAGTCATGACTGGTTCAATGAAAAGATAGATAGATGGATAGATAGATAAATATAAAGATATAGATATATCTGAATGCTCTTGAATTTGGAAGGACTCCAAACAACTTAACTCGAGACCTGGCTGGCTTGGCTAAGTGGATAGAGCATCAGCCTGTGAACTGAAGGGTCCCAGGTTTGTTTCTGGCCAAGGGTACATGCCTGGGTTGTGGGCTTGATCCCCAGTAGGGGGCATGCAGGATGCAGCTGATCAATGATTCTCTCTCATAATTGATGTTTCTCTCTCTCTTTCCTTCTCCCTTCCTCTCTGAAATCAATAAAGAAATATATTTAAAAACAGCAACAAAAACAACTTAACTTGAATTTGTGAAAAAACAAACAATTGTTTAGCCATACCAGGCCCACAGTTAAAGTGCTGATTGATGGGATGAATTTAACTAATGGCTATTCTCTTTTGAATATTTTGTGGGTAGATATTTGTCTAAATAATACTTGAAGCAGACACTTTTAGAGCCCTGCATCACTTCCCTTCAGCTCATCTTGGCCTTAAGATGTAGCTGTGGGGGACAGATCTTATGCAGGCTGCTAGTTTCTCACACCTCCAAATCCCTGCTGTGTCATTCTTCATTCTGCTTGCACAGAGGGGGTGGCCCAGAAGTGGAAAGCAGTTAATTATCCCAAGGACAACGCCCAACCAATTGAAAAGGAGAATAACTAGACAAATGGTCTGGTGTCCTGATTTCCAGTCCTTTGGAGGGATAATTCTGAATACATTCTACGTGATTCCTCAGAGGATCCCAGCAGGATTCCGCTTCTGTTGCACATGTAGAAATCAACTCAGTATGATGCCCTCCATAGACTAGTCTTTCCCTATCTCTATGCTCCTAATTTCTAACCAGAATCCCTCCCACCCACAGCCAAATAAACAAATTGCACCCAAAGTGCTTGTTTCAGTCTCTGCGTCAAGGTTACCTCAAACTAGCACAGTATCTGTATATCAGATTTATCAACACATTTGTCATTAAACAGTCCATTTTAATACCTGAAAAATAGACAATCTGTCATAACATGTAGCAATGTTAACCATGGGCAGCATGAATGTTACTAACAAATGAAAGAACCTCGGGCCAATGTGGCTCAATTGGTTGGAGCGTTGTCCAGTGCCTCAAAGGGTCTTGGGTTCCATTCCTGGTTAGGGCACATACCCAGGTTTGGTGCCCTGTCAGGGCACTTCTCTGACATTAATGTCTTTCTCTCTCTCTCTCTCCCTTTTTCTCTCTCTAAAATCAATTAATAAAAAAAAGCCACATATACCTTTGAATAAGGATTAAAAACAAGTACTTTTGTGAAGTAAAATTATAAAAGAATTATAAAAATATATCACAATTCTAGAAAAGTTGTGGAAATATTTGCCTGATTTGGTGGGGGGAAAAAAAAAGCAAATGGAAAATTTGTGGAAGAGAATAACACTCATGACAAGAAGTTGAATAACATTGCAATTGTCATTATTTGTAAGTAACTATATACAAAAAAGGAAAGTCTGTTAAGAAATTTCAAACTTTCTATGACTTGAAGATAGGGCAATGTTGGGATGGAAATAATAGACAACACCCTTCTTTTCATAAACACATTTTGGACTGATTAAGAGAAAAACAAGGGAGAATCAAGCAGACAAATCAAAATACCACTTTTATTACCTAGACTTGTTTATAGGCCAAGGACTTTCCTCATACTTACTCACTCAATCACAGGGAACAATTTATTACCACCGGCATCCCCAAGTGGAGTGGCATTCTCTGTAAAACTTATGGCAGGAGAAGTGAAACCCTTTGTGTATTTTCTCTGTACAGCTAAATGATAGATAAGAGGAATAAACTACACTTTGACAAATTTCTCAACTATCAGATACATTGCTAAACCCAACTATCAAATAAGCTACTCTTACCTCTTTAAGGGAAGAGTAAGGATATGGGCAGTGGCTGCAAATATTACACTAATTAAATGCCTTCTTCATGGAAGAGACATCCAGAGTGGGGGGAAAAGCAAAATATTCACCCCCAACAAATTGAGAATAAGTTTCTTTGGATCTTTCACTCTCTGGAATATTACACGATCCGCTATGACCTTTGCCATTGTCTACTTCTTGTTTCTGTGAGGAAAATAATTTATTTGGGCCGAAACCAGTTTGGCTCAGTGAACAGAGCATTGGCCTGTGGACTGAAAGGTCCCAGGTTTTTTTCTGCTGAAGGACATGTACCTTGGTTGCAGGCACATCCCCAGTGGGAGATGCGCAGGAGGCAGCTGATGTTTCCCTCTCATAGATGTTTCTAACTCTCTATCCCTCTATCTTCCTCTCTGTAAAAAATCAATAAAATATATATTTTTAAAAAAGAATTTATTTGGCAAAGTGAATTTGAATATAACATGGGAGATTACAAAATAAATAAAGGTTACAGATATCTACCTAAAAATTACTAAAGAATGAGTTATTCTGAGTTCTTTCATTTGAATTAAAGTTCCTTGCATACATTTGAACTAGAGTTCCTGGGTAGCTAGACATGGAAGGATTTCCAAGAGCAATCTACACATGCATGTTTGTATATAATATTTCATACATACTGATACTTTCTGGGGCAAACATTGCTGTTTGACTGAGTCAAAATCCACTTCTATCCCCTCCTCTCTTATTACTTCCCATTATAGCAGGTAGGAAAACTAAATATTCACTTGGATAGTAATGGAAACAATAAAGCAATGTATGGGTAATCCCAGACAAGGCCTAATCTACATGCAATTAAATGCTTGTCTTATAATATTCTTCTAGACTCTAAGAGGAACAGCATTGAGAAAGTGGTAATTCCTATATTACTGTAGCAACATAATAACAATTTTACCAATGGTGAGTTGGTATGGGATTGATGTGGAAGAGGAACACTTGTTGATGCAACATCTCTGGGTTTTGAGAGGCCAGGGGACAGTGCCAATGATATCTATGAAGATGTTGTGCCATTGAAGTGATGAAAGAAGCAAATCATATGATTATATCAAAAGGCAGACTGTAATGAAAATCAAGCTATGGATCTTACAAGTAAAAGCTCAATTTACAACCCCCTGACAAGTTCCTCTGCTAAATTCATGGCCCTAACAGGAACTGAAATCTGAAATAAGAATATCTGGGTACATGCACATAAGAATTTTGAATCTTGAACCGCCCAGCTGGTGTATCTCAGTGGTTGGAGTGACTACCTATGAACTAGGAAGTCCCAGTTTGATTCCTGGTCAGGGCACATGCCTGGGTTGTGGGCTCAATCCCCAGTGTGAGGTCTGCAGGAGGCAGATGATCTATTATACTCTCTAATCATTGATGTTTCTATCTCTCCCTTCTTCTCTAAAATCAATAAAAATTGATTTTTAAAAAGAATCTTAAACCACTAAGTCATCTAAAACTCTGTAGCAAAAGCAACTCTCCCTTGCTAGAGGATCATAGATTCCTCTTACCATGAAAAGTCATCACTTAAGGTAGATGCCCCACAAATGTTGTCTGAATTTCTGAGTATCTGTTGCTACTCCTGCTAATGGCTTCTAGACAAGTGTTTACTATGCATCAGCATCACCTGGAATGATTGTTAATTCAGATTATTGAGCCACCACGCCTACACTTTCTGATTTAGTAGTGTCCAAGATGGGACTTTATAACTTGCATTTCTACTTTCAAAAACACTGTTTTAGAACAATAATCAGAAACAACTCTCAGGCCAGTCCAGATTAAAGATGTACAGTCTCTGTTGGGAAGAAAGATGTTATTTACTAAAAAAGCCACAGAACCTGACTGATTTGCATCTTTAGGAACCCTAAATCATCACCATAAATGGATCTGAGGGTAGAAGATGGGAGAGGACCAGATATAAAGCAGCTTTGCGTTTGTTGATCTGCAACCACACCCTCAGGACACTAGGGAGAAAGAGACTTTTAATCCATCCTAACATGCTGCTGGGATAGCTTCTTGAAATGTGGAGATGATAGTGGTCTGTAACAAATGAGATAGAATTACTTTGGCAAAGTATGGATGATGGAGTAAAAGGTTCAAAGAAATAAACATATTAAAGTGAATTTATCATATACTAGAGGCCTGGTGCATGAAATTTGAGGACTGGGCAGGAGGGTAGTCCCTCAGCCAGGCCTGTGCCCTCTCACAAACGGGGAGCCCCAAGATGGATCTCCCCAAAGCGGTAGACGCCACCTACCCAGCCAGGGCTCCTCAATGGATCACCCCTACAGAGGGAGGTCCCATTCACCTGCTTCAGCCTGATGGGCCTCCCTCTTTGGGGAATCATAAATCCCCCCTAATTGATTGATAACCTTGATGGCCAGTGGCCTGGGCCTCCCTCTTGGGAGTGATCATGAAGCCCCCTTGAATAATTGATCACCATAAGGGCAAGTGGCCTGGATCTCCCTATGCAGAGTGACCATGGGGCAATGGCCAGGCCCCAGACCAATCTCATTGCACTCGCCTCAGCTGGCCTGGCACCAGTGGGTGTTATAGTGTGGTCCACAGGAAGGTCGTCCAGATGGTCATTCTGCTATTCGGTCATTTGGTCAATTTGCATATTATGCTTTTATTATTATAGATGACTAAAAAACCCATCAGCTATGATCCTTGGGAGGGCCCAAGAATACTCGCCTCATTAAACCAATAAGGAAGGCACTAGCATCATTGAATAGAGATGACAATCCTTTTTAGGTCAGAGATGAAAACAGGGTTTGCTCTTATGGAACTGGGTCCTCTAGTTCCAATGGAAAAGGTGGGATTTCAAACTAGAATAGAATTGTAGTAGCACTTAACCACCTGAAGCAAGATGGATGTAGGCAGCAAAACTGGATTGGCAACAACAGGTCCTCACCCAGAGAATCCATATAGAAATAGCTAACAGGCCTTGGTGTTCCAAGATGCAAACTTGACAATGTATATATTGCTTCACCTGTATAACAACAACAAAACACAAAACAAAACAAAAAAAGATCAAAAGCAAGTAAGCAGAAGGATGATGTCAGTGCAATTAAATGTTAAGATCTTTTACCAGTTTTCAGATCTCAGCCAGTTCTCAGACCAGAGCCTATTCATCATAGGGGAAGTCCACCTCCTTGAGGAAGAAGCCTGCACACAAGTATATACAATAGTGATCCCCTCATACATTCACAGAGTGACCACTTAAAAGAGAAATTTTAGGTGCATATAAGTGGAGTACCCAAGTATTTGTAAGAGTGTTAGACACAAAGACTGAGCTAATACCTGCTGGAAACCAAACATTGTCTCACTAATAGAAAGATGTGAACAGATGACCAGAGGGCTGGTCAACCTTAATTGCTCTGAAAGGTCAGAGCTAATCACTATTTAGTGGAGACAGTGTTAACTGAAGCAGCCTCTATTTGTTTGTTTCATGTTAATTTCTGTTCTTGTAATTTCCTGCCTAAAGGCTATGGGTGTGTCCCAAAGTCTTAATATAAGGGAGAAAAAGGCCAGAGCAAAAGGAAGGCTTCTACCTGGTCCCCCAGTATCACCAAATTAATGCTTTTCTAGTCTCTCTTTTCATTTGCGTGCAGCCTCCTCCAGAACCCGAATCCTGAATAGGAACCCTGAACCATGTGGGATGTGGAAAGGGGTTCCCACAAATACCAATTTAATACAAACATGTTATAATGAAGGAAGGAAAAACATGACCACTGGACCCCCACTCCTGCTCTATATAGCATCATCCAGAAGGTGTAAGCCAAATAGAACACTGGAATGATCTCTTCAAGGTGAAGGCAATTGCTAGCTTGGGTTGCAATCCTGTAACAGGTGCTGTACTTTAAGATGGCTATAAACTTCTAAACAATGGCCATTTGATGGTGCTAAATCCATCACCAAGAAGTAAAAGTAGGAATGGATTCTCACATGAGTATTCCTAGTGCCTCATTTGAAGGAATTTGTTTTAAGCTCTGCAGAACAAGAGTTCATGATTCCCTGGAGATGAGTCTTTCTATCTGGAAATATAGTGAGTTTTCCAATAAACCTAACCCTGTAGCTGACACCAAGTTGTTACAAATAGGGAAAGGTCATGCTACCAGGCTACCTGATTACCAGTTACTATATTGACTGATATCAAATAGGGAGAGATATGTCTAAAATTCAGGGAATTCTACTGAAGCACCTCTTAGTGCTAGCATGCATGACAATTATAAATATTTCCCTCTTTTCCATAACTAGCTGGGCTAGAGAGTGGACAGGAGTCCTGAGTAGGGGCAATGGGGGATTGAGAAAATGAAAGAGACAGACACAAAGACTGTAAGGAAAGCTGGGACTGGGTGGGACAACTGTCCTCTGATATAGCATGTTCATTTTATACAGTAAAATAACAGAAGTTTTACTAAAGTTTAAGATAAAGAAAATATGTGCATTCTTTTGGTTTCTTTGTAATTGTCACTTCTGGGTGGGCCTGGATAATTGTGTTTGTTCCTGGTGCCTGGTTGGATTTTGATAATGAAATACACCCCTTGGCACATGAGCTAAAAGTCGGACTGACAACACACGTGCCTCTGACAAGATATGTTTCTATGGCATAGCTCTGCCAGGCGCCACTGAATTCAGACAACAATCAGCTCAGGGGCATTTCCCAGACGCTTTATACAGACAATCAGGAATAAATAAAAAAATGATAACTTACAGAAATCTAAGCCAGACAAAGACATAGTAAGTAGGAGCTCAGAACCCTCTGGGTAAAGGTTTAAGATACTTGAGTGAGCAACTTAAAAGAACAAGTGCCTCTGACAAGTGCTATTTATGGCTGAGAAAAATCTGCAATATGTGATGGAGGAGGAAAATTAATGGATTTCAGTTAAAGCCACAATGTTAACTACAGAAGTGGGATCTGTAATTTGTCTCACTAACCCTCTTGGAATAAATAGTTTATATGAGGTTTTAGTATTGTTTTATTTTTATTTTTTTGAAGTTCTGACCAAGCACAGATTTGAAGAAGCAGTGACTGAACAGGGTAAACTCATATTGGGTCATGCATCTAAGGGGAGCCAGGTGTGGACTATCGCAGATGCTGCTGAAACCCAGCCATATCCCCTCAGCCTTTACCATCCATGTATGCCAGCCTGATTTCCAATGGCAGCACCTTCATCTCTCTGCCTGATACTTTCAATGGGCACCAAAGCCTGCTCTGCCACCTCACACAGCAGACAAGAGTGCTTGAATATGAATGCCCCCAAGATCAACCCTCAACTCAAGATGGGTGGGGATGGTAAAGAAATACCCCAACTCACTATTTCCTTGAACAGAATAACTCTGAGACTTATATTCTACCCTATTTGAAACCACATCATAAGTTGCTTGATGATGCATTCTTTATTGGCTTTTTCCCTTCCTGGTCTCACTTTCCCACTCCCCTAGTGGTGTTTCCACTGATCCTTTCCCAAATATACACATTCAAATATTTGTTTCTGGGCTGCTTCTGGGAAGAAATTCATAGTAAGATATACAATTAAACAGAATGGGAAGTAAAAGTTTCTTCCCTTTCTCATTTGGAATTCTAGAAGATCATCACCTACGTCACCCATCATCAACATAGGATATCTGATGGATGTTAGAAACTATCATGTGACACTTGGGGACAAAAAAAAAGGGGGGGCAAGAAATAATACCTTCTCAGTCTTTGTGTGTGGGGTTTGTAAGATATTTAGAAACTGAGGTCACATAACTGAATCAAGAGCGAAGCACCTTAGACCTGAAGAACTTCAGTCAGAGAAGGATATATGTGTGTGTGTGTGTGTGTGTGTGTGTGTGTGTGTGTGTGTGTGTGTGTGTGTATAATGTCTTAACACAGAAAACAAAAAAGATAAAAATATGGGGATCTTAGAGGGTAACTTCTCCATACAATTGTGAGTCTAAGCTTCAAATCCACATCAATATTAATCAAAATGCCTTAAGTTATGACTCTATAGCATACCTATAAATAAGAGTATTATTATTGTAAGTCTAAAACAGAAAAAAAATACAACTTGTAAAATTTATTTTACAGGCTCAATCTTCTCATGGGTATGAGAAAAAGAAAATATGAGGATGGATTAGGTCTTCCACGTGGCTGGGCAGTAGAAGAGATGCCCATGATGAAGGAATGTGAGCATGAATAAAGCCTCTGTTAAGGAAGCAGTGAAGTCTGGCTTTGACACCAGATGGGCTTGGATTTTAATCCCAACTCTGCCACATGCTACCTTTAGCAACTTATTTAACCTTTCTGATAATTAACTGGATGTTGTATCGATGAGCTGAGATCATAAAATATTTCAGGAAAATCATAGATGTTCAATAACTATTAATCTTCCCACCCCATCGAAAGTTATACTCTTTCCACATCTAGGAAATGAAAGAAGTGAAACCTCAAGTAAATAAGATTGAATGTACAAAGAAAGAATAAAAACAGAGATCCATACAAAAAAGCAAAAAGAAGAGTGAATGACAAAATACTTTATGTACTTGATTTTCTAGCACATGAGCCCTGATAAATCCAAGTGAATTATTATGTCTAGTCTGAGAAGCCATGTATTCACATCATTATAACACCAACAAAGACATCCCTGATCTCCTCAAAATCCTCTGTAATCTATCTGATATCAGTATCCAGCTGGGGGAACTTGCTAAAGGTTCTGAGTCAAGATATCCTTCTGTATTTTCAAAAAATAAGCTAATATTTTGAAAAAAACTGAGCTTTTTCTACTTACTTATTGCCCCATTACTAAATTTTCTTGTTGCTCTTCTCCTATTCAGTCAGAAGCAGCATTACCTTAGTACAAAAAATAGTAACAAGAATCTAATATCTCTGTTCAACAGAAAGTTTAATTCCACAGAGCCTACAATTCGAAAGGAGAAAAAAGCTTATTTTGAACAAAAAAATACAAGAATTATACCATTGACAATGAATCTGAAAAAGACTCCAACCACCCTGGCCCAAGAAGAGATGGAGCTTGTCCAACTAGAGGAAAAGGAACTTTGCAGATGGAGAGTAGAATTGTGTCATGTGAAATTCTGGGACAGCAAAGATTAAAAAATCTTAGAGGACAGTTGAGACCAAATGTCAAATGCTGTGGAACCATTAAAATATAACTTTGGAAACTAGATACAACCCCAGGAAAAGCAGGTGCAACAGAACTATGAATTTGAATTAATTTAAACCTAGAATGACAGAATAATCCATAAATTCCTGGATTTAACTGAATGTCGGTAGGTTAATGTTTCTGTCATCAATTGGGAACAATGGCTTTAGGTAAAAGTTAAAATCAGTTACATGAAAATTGTATTAAATTATAAAAATTGTACTTTCCCTCATATTTTGGAAATTGTGCTACCTGCTACATATAGTTCTTCTGATGCAGTTGATCTGGAAAACACTACAGTGAACTCTACTAAGTAATTCTAGGTCTTCTTCAATGGATCATCCTCTTCCGTAAAATGGTACCTACTTCCAATGAAATAATATCTGGTACTTGACATATAGAAATTACCAATAACCATTACTATTAAGAAACAGATATTTCTGATATTTTCTTCCATATTGAGATATCTTAGTTTATCTGCCCCAAGAAGTAAAATGACTTATCTGTTTGGTAGATTTGAAGAGAATGAACTGGAGCATTTTTAGCTCAGCTCTTTCCTGTTTCTTCCTGGGAACATGCCACCCATTACTCCTCCAGACTCAGAGTGTGTCCCTATGGTAATGTTCAGCATGATCCAGCATTATCTATACTTGGGCAATTCTATTAACCTCGGTCTCAGTTAGTAGGCACATTTAGCTTTCACATCATATAACTTACCTTCTCTAGGCAAAAATTTCCTACTTTGTCCTACAAATGCATTCCTTTGTATTATGCGTCAGTTTGTCTGAAAACCAGATAGTAAAGACTGTTATTTAATAAGTTGCTAAGAAATCTCAGCACTTATTTTAAATTAGATCATTGCCATATAGTTTACCCCAAAAGTCTTAGTTTTTATACCCTTTAACCTAGAAATTTTATCTAAAATATTTAACAAGTGTAAAAACATGAATGCATAATAATTTTTATAATATTTAGACATAACAATTTTTACAATTGGAAAAATGTAAATGTCAACCAGGTAACTAGTTGAATTGAATAGTATACATAATTTAAAATATATTATAGACTTCAAATTATGACCAGCTGAAGTAACAGAGATAAAATATACTCTTCCACTTTAAACAATTAAAAATGAATGCAAATATATGACGAAACAATTTTCAGACATAGGACAACAGTAGCACAGGACTGTGATCCCTGAGAGATGGGAAACAAATCACAAGCTGAACCCTACGTTTTCACCAGCTTATTGCTCAGAGACTGTTTCCAGGCCACAGAACAGGAAGAAACCCAACAAAGATCGTTAGTATTGCCTATCAGAGGAGACAGAGATGGAGTTCAAGGCAGCTATAATTTATAGGGCAAAGTAATGAAAAGAAGTGGGTCCTATAAAGAGCTCCATAGCTCTAGGACCTAGAGTCTAGGTGGATCTCACTGAATCTTTGGCTGAGTACTGATCTCCATGTATCTGAGAAAAAAAACTATGTAAGGTCAGGAGTGGGAAAGTACCCAACAGGAATAGGCAAAAGCAATTTTGGATCTCACACAAGGCTGAGAAAGTTTGTCTGACCTCCTGTGAGAGTGAAAAGATCTCATAATACACTAGGGGCCTAGTGCACAAATTCATGCACTTTGAAGTGGGCTGTGAAGTTGCAGTAGGCACAGGGACCAGTCTTGGCCCATTCTCTGCACCCTCACCTGTTCCCTTCCCACTGCAGCCCCTGGTCTCCTGTCTGCCAGGAACTAGCTCCACACCCACTCCCACCACTCACACAACTGATGGCGCAGGCCTCACTCGACCTGCGGACTGCACAAAGCGATTGGGGCTGGCACTAGCAGTGGATGCAAGTGGGGCTGAAACCATCAGCAGGTGTGAGCAGCAGCTGTTGCCCCAATCACCCCTAGGAAGTAGGGGACCGTGGAGAAGCCCTCAGCGGCAATCGGGGCCAGCAGCTAATTCTCACACCCACTGACGGCACTGAGTGACCAGGGCTGGGCCAAGAGCTGGCAGTGGATGCAAACGGCAGCTTCAGTGCCAGTTGCAGGTGTGAGTGGGGCCAACGCTAGTAGCTGGTGTGAGGGATAGGCAGGATTGTAGTGCACAGGGGCAAAGAATTTTCAGTAACCACAGAGGCTCACCCTGATGACAGTGACCAGAGTCCTGCCTTGGTCCAGTGCACCTGCTCACCTGCTCCACCATCCTGCTGTGGCCAACGCCCACCATGTTCACACTCTGCTGCCTGCTGCTGATGTCCGCCATGTTCCACACACACCCTGTGGTGGTCAGCAAACATCATAGTGACTGGTTGTTCAGTTTTTCAGTTTTCGGTTGTTTTGACATTTGGTCTATTTGCATATTAACCTTTTATTATATAGGATGGTTATCAGATGAAATTCTCAGAAAAGCATCACCTCAGTAGTGGGGCTAAATTAGTCCCAGATTATAGGGTTTTCTATCCTTACAAACAAGATTAAACCTTGAAAGAATACAACTGATTCACTGTGCATCTGAACAAAATCTGACATTACTCAAAAGAATAAATCAAAATTCATCCATCAACAACATAAATTCACAATGTCTGGTACTAATCCAAAACTACAATATGCCGAAACCGGTTTGGCTCAGGCATAGGCCTGGGGACTGAAAGGTCCCAGGTTCCATTCCGGTCAAGGCATGTACCTTGATTGTGGGCACATCTCCAGTAGGGGGCATGCAGGAGGCAGCTGATCAATGTCTCTCTCTCATCGATATTTCTGGCTTTCTATCCCTTTCCCTTCCTCTCTGTGAAAAATCAATAAAATATATTTTAAAAAAACAAACAAACTACAATACATGGACATAAATAAGAAAATATAATACCTTAACAAAAATAAAAGTCAAGCTATAGAAACACACAGAGAAATGATATAAATGATGGAACTAGAGATAGGAATATTAAAATAGTTAATATAAATAAGTTTCATATGTTTAATAAGGCAAAGCAAAACATGGCCATGATTTAAAAGAGAAATGGAAGAAATTGCATATATATTTGTACTACTAGAGATGCAAAATACCAGATCTGAAAAGAAAAACATTGGAGAAGGAAATATCAGTGAATTTGAAGATATGATAATAATTTTCCAAAATGAAAGACAAAAGGAAAAAATACTGAAAAGTAGGCAGAGCATTAGTAGTAGAATTGAACATACAGAGATTAAATCTCCCAAAGGAAAGGAGGTGAAGACAGAAAACAATATTTTTTAAAAATATGAATGAAAATTTGCCAAATTTGATTGAAATACTAAAACTACAAATCTAACAAACTCAATAAAACGAAAGCAGAAAAGACTTAAAGAAAAACATGCTAGGACACAAAATAATAACATTGCTAAAATTTTTATTTCTATCGGTTTTTAAAAAATGGTTGACTAAATCCAACACTGCCTTGTGATCAAACTCTGTACTACAAATAGAAAGGAACTTCCTCAACCTAAAAGATATCTATGAAAAATCAATTGTCAGTAGAATTCATAGTGATGAATAATTTATTATTCAATCTATAAGATTTGGAATAAGGCAAGAACAATTACTCTGAGCACTTTCATTCAACAATGACCTGGAAATCCTAGCTATTGAAATGAGGCAAATAAAAGTAAATAAAATTAATTCAATTTAAAATAAACAAATTTTAAGTTTCTTTTTTATAGAGGACATAGAACCCTTGTAGAAAATTCTAAGGAATGTACAAAAAAAGCTCCTAATTCTAATAAGTGAATTAAGCAAAGTCACAGGATACATGATCAATCTACAAATATCAACTTTATTTCTATATTCTAGAAATACACATTTGGAAATTAAAATTAGGTACTTGTCAATTTTAAATATTATTGCAATTTCTGCCCTGGCCAAGTGATTCAGTTGCTTGGAGCATCCATACTATGCACCAAAAGGTTGTGGGTTTGATCCCCAGTTGGAGTGCTTATAGGAGGCAACCAATTGATCTCTCTCTCTCTCTCTCTCTCTCTCTCTCTCTCTCTCTCCCTTTCTTTCTAAAATCAATAAAAATCACTCTGGCTGGCTCAATGAGTAGAGCATCAGCCTGGGGACTGAGAGGTCCTGGGTTCTATTCGAGTCAGGGCACATGCTTGGGTTGTGGGCTCGATCTTGGGTGTGGAACATACAGGAAGCAGGTGGTCAATGATTCTCTTTTATTATTGATATTTCTATCTCCAGCTCCTTCTCCCTTACTGTCTGAAATCAATAAAAATATATTTTTAAAAGAATATTAAATAAATAAATAAATAAAATTAATAAACATCCTTGGGTAAAGATAAAAATAATAAATAAATAAATAAATAGATAGATAGATAAATCCTATCCGATAAAAAAGTAATATGCAAATTGACCATCACTCCTACACACAAGATGGCTGCCTCTATGTGAACACAAGATGGCCACCACAACATGGCCAGCAGGGGAGGGCAGTTGGGAGGGACCAGGCCTGTAAGGGAGGACAGTTGTGGCAGATCAGGCCAACAGGGTAGGGCAGTTGGGAGGGAGTAGGCTGGCATGTGAGGGCAGTTGGAGGGGGACCAGGCCTGCAGGAGAGGGCAGTTAGGGGTGACAAGCCTGTAGGAGAGGGCAGTTAGAGGCAATAAGGCTGGCAGTGTAGTAGTTAGAGGGTGATCAGGCTGGTAGGCAGAAGTGGTTAGGGGCAATCAGGAAGGCCTAAATAGGCAGTCAACATCCCTCAAGGGGTCTCACATTGGAGAAGGTGCAGGCTGAGCTGAGGAACACATACCCCCATGCACGATTTTCATGCACCAGGCCTCTAGTAAATAAATAAAATGATTGCAATTTCTGAATTCTTTCTAAATAAGTGTTTGCTATTATACTTAATTTCCTACTTTGTTTTAATTGATTAAATCTTTATTGTTCAGATTATTACAATTGTCCCTCTTTTTCCCGATAACTCTCCTCCACCCAATTCCTATGTCACCATCTGCCCTTAGCCCCATCCCACTGTCCTCATCCATAGGTGTACGATTTTTGTCGAGTCTCTTCCTGCACCCCTCATACTCTGTTCTCCCTGAGAATTGTCAGTTCATTCCCTTTCTATGCCCCTGATTCTATTATATTCACCAATTTATTCTGTTCATCAGATTTTTTATTCACTTGATTTTTAGATTCACTTATTGATAGATATGTATATGTTGTTCATAATTTTTATCTTTACTTTTTCTTTTTCTTCCTCTTATTAAAGAATACCTTTCAGCATTTCATATAATACTGGTTTGGCAGTAATGAACTCCTTTAGCTTTTTCTTATCTGTGAAGGTCTTTATCTGCCCTTCAATTCTGAATGATAGCTTTGTTGGGTTGAGTAATCTTGGATATAGGTTTTTGCTATTCATTACTTTGACTATTACTTGACACTCCCATCTGGCCTGCATAGTTTCTGTTGAGAAATCAGCTGACAATCATAGGGAGCTCCCTTGTAGGTAGCTAACTGTTTTTCTCTTGCTGCTTTTAATATTCTCTCTTTGTCTTTTGCTCTTGGCATTTTAATTATGATGTGTCTTTGTGTGGTCTTCTCTGGATTCCTTTTGTTTGGGGTTCTGTGTGCTTTCTGGACATGCAAGACTATTTCTTGCACAAAGACGGGGAAGTTTTCTGTCATTATTTCTTCAAATACGTTTTCAGTATCTTGCTCTCTTTCTTCTTTTGTCACACCCATAATTGTGATGTTGGTATGCTTGAAGTTGTCCCAGAGGCTCCTTATATTTTCATATTTTGGGGTCTTTTTTCTTTTTTCTTTTCAGGTTGAGTGTTTTCTGATTCTTTGTATTTCAAATCTTTGACTTGATTCTTGTGATCCTATAGTCTGGTATTAGATCTCTGTACATTATTTTTTATTTCAGTCAGTGTATGCTTAATTTCTAGTTGGTCCTTTTTCATATCCTCAAGGGTCTTTTCCAGAAAATTCTTAAAAACCTTATAACCATTTTGAACTCTATATCCAAGCATTTGCTTTACTCCATTTCTTTCATTTGTGATGTGTTTCTTTGTCTCCACATTTTGGCTGCTTCCCTGAGTTGACAGAGTGGCTTTGTGTGGTAGGTGTCCTATAGGGCCCAGTGGCTCAGCCTCCCCAGTTAACTGAGGTGAACACTCTTGGTGCACCCCTTTGTGGGTTATTTGCACAGTCTTGTTGTAGTTAAGCTTTGATTGTTGTTGGTATCACTGGGAGGAATTGACCTCCAGGCCAATTGTTTTTGAGGATCAGCTTTGTCTATGCTGGGAATACTCCTGTGCTGGAGACATCCTTATGAGACAAGACTTGCTTCAGTGGAGGTTTGGTGCTCACTGAGTCTGCCCCCTGAGTGTCCCTTATGGATCTGAGGAGTTGTCATCTGCATGATCCTACTGTGACCCCTTTAGACTTACCCTTGGATCTCAAGGAGGTACTAATTTAACCTTTGCCTGAGGCCACCCAGAAGGAGCTACAGAGATATCTGCAGATTCCTCTTCTTTATTTGGGTTTGGAGGTGCCCAGATGAGGCTCAGCTGTGAAGCTGCAAACTGCTGTGGAACCTTTGGCCTTCTTTTGGATGTTTTAGGGCTCTCTGACTCTTAGCTGCAGTTTGTTAGGTAAGTTTAGAATTCAAACTACCAGGCCATTCATAAGCAAAATCTTCTGTGCTCAGCTTGGATGGGGTGGAGTCTCAGAGCAGAGCTAACAGCAATGGCTTCCTGTCAGCCCTGCCCTAAGAGGCCCTGGGTCTCAGTGTCCCATGGTAATTGCTGCAAGAACTCTGAGATAAAGCCACCCTTGAGTTTCACCCACTACCAGACAGTCCATTTCTCCTTGAATGATCTGAGTCCCCAGAGTCTCACCCGGAACTGGAGCTCAGAGCAATTGGGAGCTTTTGTCTTCTTCCCAGTTGAGAAAGCCAGCTGCGTACTCAGTTGCTAGTCCTCTCTGTGCATGCCTCAGTACCTCTGCCTTCTGCAGCTCCTCTGAATGTCAGTGTGCTTTTCCCTTTCCTTCTAGTTGTAGAATTTCCATTCAGCCAGCCTTCCTGTGGTTCTGAATGATGTCCATTTTGTCTTTTAGTTGTAGTTTTGAATTGTTGTGCGAGGCAGCAGTTTAGGTATTTACCTATGCCACCATCTTGGTTTCTCCCCTTAATTTCCTATTCATTTTATATTTTGTTCTTCATGAAGTTCTTCAAAATCCTATAAGCTTCAAGCCCAACCTTGAAGTACTTCCATAAGGTCTACTTAAATTATTATACCCTACTGTAATGTGGAACACACTTAAGAGACAATTAAACTTACTAATGCAATATCCTGTATGCTTTCTTCCAGCAGAATAGTTCTGAATTATCAATGAGATCACTGATGGAAAGCACTCTAAAAAGTAGTAAGTGCTATACTAGTGCACGCTATTATTTTTATTACCCTTTTAAATGCAAGCATCTGGAGCCCTCAAATCTCTTTTTTTTATCACTAGTTTGTAATCTTCCAATGGTAAAGGCAAGATACTCCTAAGGCTGTGGAGGTACAAAAATGAAACACATCGAATACCTGCCTTCAGAGAGTTTTCAGTCTCCAGTGTGAAAATATTGTTTACTCAAAACAAAATAAGATATAAACTCTGTTAGAGCTATAAGCTGAATTGTACCCCCCCCTCCCAGAATTCTTATGTTGAACCCCTAACCCTTAATATGATTTTTGGAAAAAAGACCTGTGGGAGGTAATGAGATTTAGGTGAGATCGTGGGGATGGGACCTTCTTGATGCGATTAGTGCCATTATAAATAGAGCTTACTCTCTACCTCCCAGCACCACTCAAGGAAGGCAGCTGTCTGCAAGCCAAGGAGACATTTCTCACCAGATGCCACCCATGCTGGCATCTTGATCTCTTACTTCCAGCCTCCACAACTGAGAAAATAAATGTATTTTTTAAAAGAATCTAGTCAACTGTATTTTGTCATGAATACTTGGGAGGACTAATACAATCAGCAAATTTCAAACTTTTAAAGTTACAATCCACATTTTAAAGTGGAAATTGTAATCCAATAACATACACACATTCACACCAACCCACACAAAAACAATCCTTACACTTACTATATACTAAAAACACTTTCTCATAGTTTTCTATTCTACTTTATTTTGTAAACAACTCTCTCCAAATGGATCACAACCTACATTTGAAAATAACTGTTCTATGTGACAATTTTATTCTGAAGGTGTGGACTAAAATATCCATTAATATAACTTAAGTGAAAATATGTATTAGCACTAATAAATTTGAACTCTAATGAGTGTGTGTGGGGGGGGAAGACATTGAAATGCTAACAGATCCTTCTGCCAATTATTCACCTACAGGGATGGGCAAAGTAAGTTTACAATTGTAATACAAATAAATAATACAGTAATCAATGAATAGTAATATAAAAATAAGCTCCATGTTCCATGTGCTCACAACTATAAACCTACTTTTGCCAATCTCTGTTTATGGCAAAGACCTCAGCTGTCCCTCTATATGCATACATAGGCACATATGCACAATAACACACGCACACACACACACAAACATGCCTTCTCTCCCTGCATCTATATGTTAAGTTTGATTGCTTTTTCACAGTGACAACTGCAATGAAAGCTCCCTGCAGGGAATCACAGGAGTCTGAGTGAAAGGGTTATTTCAGTGGTTCTTCACCATCTGAGAACTGCATTGAGCCACAAGAACTTTTTGACAGGACTTGGCAAGCTTTGTATTACATTTAAGATTGTTTATTCTGTTGGGAAATTTGTCAGGAAGGAGTTTGGCTCTTTTCTAAAATACATTTTATGTGTGCATGTACCTTTACATACACATAAATTTCTTTAAAGTTCATAGCTATAGATAGATATATATAGAAATATTTTCTTAATTCTTTAGTGGCAGTATTTGTACCTGAGTTATTATAATGCCATTATAATGATAAATAATCACTAGTATTTACTTAGAAAATACATCATGTTAATAGAATAACTCTGAGTATTTACTAGTATTTACTTAGAAAATACATCATGTTAATAGAATAACACTGAGCTCCTACCTCCTTTGAACAGTACTTATCTCTATTTAAAATGCATTTTCCATACTGGCAATTTGTACTTCTTAATCCCTTTCACCTTATTCACCCATCCTCCCAACCCTCTCCCATCTGGCAATATAAATGTTTAATTACTATGTTGTACACCTAAAACTAATATAATATTGTATGTCAACTGTAATTGAAAAGTAAATAAATAAAAATAAAATGCTTTTTCCAGCATTAAATCTGCATGTCTTTAGAGATGATCCACAAGAATAGGTATAGTCATAGGTAAACAGAAAATACATTTTAAAGTGCAAGAATATTAATGATCTTCTATTGTTCTAGTAAATGTGGGAGCCCCTTTCCATGTCCCATGTGGTTCAGGGTTCCCATTCAGGGTTTAGGTCCTGGAGGAAGCCACACGCAAATGAAAAGAGAGACCAGAAAAGTATTAATTTGGCGATATGGGGGGCCAGGCAGGAGCCTTCCTCTAGTGGAAAGACTACCCCTTGCTCTGGCCTTTTTCTCCCTTTTTTTAAAATATATTTTATTGATTTCTTACAAAGAGGAAGGAAGAGGGATAGAAAGTCAGAAACATGAGAGAGAGACATCGGTCAGCCGCCTCCTGCACGCCCCACACTGGAGATGTGCCTGCAAGCAAGGTACTTGCCCCCAACTGGAATCGAACCTGGGGCCTTTCAGTCCGCAAGCTGATGCTCTATCCAATGAGCCAAATCGGTCTCAGCTTTTTCTCCTTTTTATAAGACTATGGGATATACCCATGACCGTTAGGCAGGAAATTACAAGAACAGAAGTTTACATGAAACAAACAGGTAGAGGCTGCTTCAGCTAACAATGTTTCAACTAAAGAGTGATTGATTAGCTATGATCCTTCAGAGCAATTAAGGTTGATCAGCCTTCTGGTCTCCTGTCCACATCTTTCTATTAGTGAGAAAATGTTTGGTCTCCAGCAAGTAGATAAAAAAAAGGTTTACTTAATTCATCTCTCTCCTTTCTTCTTTGGATTTTCCCTTGATCAGAATTCACCAGCAGATTTGCTCCCTTTGGTCATTTCAAGAATGGGCAAAATCAGGCATGACCACCAATTTTGGGGAATCGAAGAAATGTCCTTGATGTAACTCCTGAGTGATACAAAACAGTCTGTGATAAAATTATTCACTCTCAAACACCTAGCTGATTAACCATGCCATAGTACCATAGAGACTAACTACAGAGACATTTAGCGAGGTGAGGGCCAGGAGGTGGCGGGAATGAAGGAATGAGAAAATCTAGAATTACAGATATATGACTTACCTGTTATCATTTGGGAGTATGTCCAATTTATGCCAATTTTAAACTTTGTGCTTTGACCTATAGCAGATTGATCACAATAACTGGACCACCAATAATTTCTTTATTCTGTATATTACTAATAAAATCTAGTTACTGCAGTTCCAAGCTCCCAGTCTCTATTTTTTCTTTATCTCCCTAGTTTATCCTATATAATAAAAGCCCAGCAACCAAACGACAGAACAAGCGGAATGACCAGAATAACCAAAATGACCAGTCGACCAGTTGCTATGATGTGCACTGACCACCAGGAGGGCAGATGCTCAATGCAGGAGCTTCTCCCTGATGGTCAGTGCACTACAACCGTGGGTGCGCTGCTTGGCTAACAATGATGAGTGGCTTCTCCCGCTGTAAACCCCAAGCTGACGGGCAGGAACCCAGGCTGCGATTATCGCCTCCTCACCTCAGACTCCTCCCCTCCTAGCTCCCTGCAGCCTCCTCCCAACACCTGCAGATTGTGCAACACTGCCGCCGCCAGGCTTGCAGAGTTGACCCTGGGCCACCATGGGACAGAGGTCTACTGTGCCGCCTCTCAGTGCTATTGTCCCTGGACTCAGCCCCGACTGGGTCCCCTGAAGAGGTGAGTGTTCCGGCTCCATGGAAGATGCCAGATCAGAGAGCAGCTATTTAGAGGGTGGGTGCACAGCCATTCCGGTGATGAGGATGAGCGTGGCTCCCACAGCAGGCCGATCCCTGCAGGCCATGCCCCCACCAGTACCAGAATCCTGTGCACTGGGCCTCTAGTCTTTTATATATGCCACTAAAAGCCCAGTACATAAAATCCATGCATGGGGCAGAAGGGGTGTCCCTCAGCCCAGACTGCACTCTCATTTAGGCTCAAGCCTACCGGGATCAGGCCTAAACAGGCAGTAAGACATATCTCTCACAATCCAAGACTGCTGGCTCCCAACTGCTCACCTGCCTGACTTCCTGATTGGCCTTAACCACTTCTGCCTTCTAGCCGGATCACCTCCTAACCACTTCCCTGCCAGCCTGATTGGTGCCTAACTGCTCCCCTGCCATCCTGTTTGCCCCTAACTGCCCTCCCCTGCAGACCTGATCCCCCCAACTGTTCTTCCCTACAGGCCTGGGTTCTCCCAACTGCCCTTCTGTGCAAGTCCAGTCACCCCTTCTCTGCCAGCCTGGTCACCCCTAACTTCCCTCCCCTACATGGCTGGTCATCTCTAACTTCCCCACCTTGCTGGCCTGATGTCTCCCAACTGCCCTCCCCTGCTGGCCATCTTGTGACCATGTGAGGACAGCCATCTTTGACCACATGGGGGCAGCCATCTTCTGTGTTGGAGTAGTCAATCTGCATATTACTCTTTTATTAGATAGGATAGAGGCCTGGTGCAGGGGTGGGGACCAGCTGGTTTGCCCTGAAGGGTGTCCCAGATCAGGGTGGGGGCTCCCTTGGGGCATGGGGCAGCCTGGGCAAGGGGCCTTTGATGGTATGCAGGCTGGCCATGCTCCCTTCACCCCCCAGTGACCCAAGCAAAGGCCCTGGTATCTGGGATTTATTTATCTTCTATAATTTAAACTTTGAAGCCTTGAGTGGAGCCAAGCCTCCTGCTTGCTCTCTGGCCACAGCCATTTTTGTTGGCATTTATTTATCTTCTATAATTGAAACTTTGTAGCCTTAAGTAGAGGCTTGTGGGAACCTCTTTCCACGTCCCGCGTGGTTCAGGGTTCCCGGGTCAGGGTTCGGGTTCTGAAGGAGGCCGCACGCAAACGAAATGAGAGACTAGAAAATATTAATTTGCAATATTGGGGGACCAGGCGGGAGCCTTCCTCTAGTGGGAAGGACTACCATTTTGCTCTGGCCTTCTTCTCCCTTTTATTAAGGCTTTGGGACACACCCCTAGCCTTTAGGCAGGAAATAACAGAAATTAACATGATACAAACAGATAGTTTCAACTAAACAATGAGTAATCAGCTCTGACCTTTCAGAGCAATTAAGGTTTGCCAGCCTTCTGGCCTCCTGTTTACATCCACCTAGTGAGAACAATTACATCCACCTAGTGAGA
>PVJN01027287.1:0-28196 GCA_004026805.1 Lasiurus borealis
TACTGTTATGAATCATAATGTAAATATCTGTGCTTTCCAATGGTTTTAGGCTCATTGTGACCCACAGGTTGAAAACCACTGTTTTAGGGGAAAGGTCATAATTTGTTGAGATGTGAGGTTTGCCAATTTTATTGATCAACTAGAGACCTGGTGCATGAAGTTCATTCATGGAGGTCCCTCATCCCAATCGCACCCTCTTCACCCCAGGAGCTCTCTGGGGATGTCCCACTGATGGCTTAGGCCCACTCCCTGTGGTTCTCTGCTCTCTGTGGAGCCTGGGGTTTTGCTGCAGCCATGGAGATGAAACCCCACATTCCCCGCTATCTGCTCTCTGCCTGCCACTGCCATGCTCCATGCGAAGGAAGCCCCAGTGCCCTGCAGCATGCTCTGTCTGCTGGCCCTGGGGATATTCAATTGACACGACACACTAAGGAAACCCCCAAGTCCTGCTGCCTGGGCTCTGTCTGCTGGGCCTGGGGGTGTTCCTGGACCCTCTGTGCGAAAGAAGCTCCCAAACCCTGGGCTCTGTCTGCAGTGTCTGGGGGTGAATCCAGCCTTGCTGCTTGGTCCCCACAAAGCCCGGCGTGGCTGACAGGCCCACACACTGCAGCAGTGTGGAGTGGGGAGTCTGGATCCGCCCCCTCTGATTGTAGAGATGGGGCTGAGGGACCCCCGTGCATGAATTTCATGCACCAGAGCGGGTGGATCCAGCCTCTCTGCTCTGGAGGACAGGCCCGGACACTCTAGCAGCAGGGATGTGGGCATTGGGTGCTGCCATCTTATGGCTATGGGGGCTGCCATTTTTATTGCGGAGTGACGGTTAATTTGCATATTGCTCTTTTATGAGATAGGATTCCTGACTTGTCGGTGTTTTTCTACTGAAACTGATGGTTGGTTATCTTTATATACCACAAGTTTTTATAAAGGCAGAATTGAGTCCACACATTGGCATTGGCTTTGCATTGAAAATGTACGATTAAGAACAACTAGGGGGAAGAAAACAGAAATGAAACTTGCTGTTATGGAAAATCTATATGTTATGCTATAGCAGTTCTAGCACAAATGTTCCTGAAATCTTTGATGTTGTTTAGTTACCCACTAGTCTTGTTTCTTTCTGCTAATAAGATTAACTGAAAACTCTGCAGCACTTTATAATGCAACCTCTCTTTTTTCCTTCTAGTTAAATGTTAAATGCAGCACAATTCTATCTTCTGACCATTCTCTCCCAATGATGTCACCCATAAAAGATCTGTGTGTCTTTGTCTTCCTCTGCTGATCTTTTCTTTAGCATTAACTTCCCATTTCTTCTTCCCAAACCACCCCATCACTTTTCCTAAGACCCAGCTCAATGCTCTGCTCTTTCTAAAGCATTTTCTGATTTATATTCTACTGCATCTTGTTATGTCCTAATATTATTTTATACATGTGTGTCCCCATTAGTTTGGGTTTGTTCTTTATTCATCTATGTGTGCCTGGTCTTCCTTGTGCATTATTTTGATGAGAAATAGGATACCATTTTTGATATGTTTTAAGAAGTGAATAGTGCAGTTTCTGATACAAAAGCTTTGAGTTGTGTTCAGGAAATCATTATTCTCAGTTGACATCTTATTTTACTGGCCGAATTATTAAACTCACACATATTGAGAGTGTTACAGTATTTTTAACTATCAGCTGAGATTGAGTTTAGATTAAATAAAGGCTTTGATGCCTTTTCCTTTTAAAATGTGTGGTACCTATACTTACACAGTCATTCCAACTTTGCTATTTCTATTTCCTTTATCTTATTGGACCTCCACAAGAATATTTTTACCATATATTTAGTGAGCCCACAGAATAAGTACATCATAGTCTTAATTTGCCAGAGTAGAAGATGACATTTCATATAAGATATCCTAAGAGAGACATCAAATATCTGTTAAGTAAGTAATTTGCTTGAGAACCTAAATGTCATTAAGTATAGTACTAATTTGCCATTCGGTTACGGACATTTTTACTTGTGCTTTATTGGCCGCAGCCAGGCACCGTAGTAGGCAAGAGGGAATAATGATGAATTATTCAGGAGCCATTCTCAGGGAACTTTCAACTCCAGTGGGATGTGTCAGTGAGTGATGCAGCAATCGCAGGCCAGTACATCAGTTAAATATAACAGGTTATAGGGACAGGAGCAAGGGAGCCTGCTCCAGAGGCCATTTCAGAGAAAATAAAGCAAAGCTATTTAAGGGCTGCTCCAAAGGCAGAGTGGATTTAACTAAGTGAAGGACACATGAAAATATGTCAGGCAGAGGGAAATGGATATGTAAAGATTTGACAGGAAAAAAAAAAAAACGTGAGTAAAGTAGATTGTGTATGCATCTATATCCTGTGAATCTATATGTAAGCTTAAGAAACTTTATCATTTATATATGACTATATATATACATATATATGTATATATATATGTAAGCTTAAGAAACGTTATCATTTATATATGACTATATATATATAGTCATATATATAAATGATATATGATTATATATACAGTATATATGTATATATATACATATGTATATATAGTCATATAAATGATATATGACTATATATATTGTATATATGTGTATATATATGTATATATATAGTCATTATATATTGTACACTTGAAATGAATATAACGCAATATGCCAATTATACCTCAATTAAAAAAATAAAATAACTCCATAGCTAAATTTTTGTTTTGTTTTGTTTTCACTATCATCTACCATTCCCAACACTCCAGGCAATGACAAAATGAAATACTCCTTCCTTTTCTATTTTGGGGGCTATGTATATATTTTTACTGGTATATTTATTAATATACCAGTAAATGTAACAATATTCAGTCATGGAACCATCACCTTACTGGCCTGCTTTCCTTCCCAAATATGAACTCCTGGAGCACAGACAGTATTCTTTTCATCATTTGTTTCTAAGGGCTAGAAGTGTCCTCAGCACACACTGCCCTCAGTACGTAATTCTCGGTTTGAATTGAATTCAGCTGATGGGAGTGCAGGAGCGTAACACGTGTGAGTGCCTTTGTAGGCCACGTCTGGGCAGTGTGCTTCCCTCATCACATGGAAAACATCAGACCCTCCGGTCCCTGCAGGACCCTTGGCACAGGAAGGTTTGCCAGTGTTTCCAGAGTGAGAGAAAAGAAAACACGATGGAGAAAACTCCCAGTAAGTGAGCCGAGATCACATGGTCTTATATTTGCCAGTATGGTTATCTCTGTGCTCAGAGGTGACAAAAAAAGAACATGGTTTATTAGCTCAATGGCCCTTTTCATGAAAAACATAGATATGGGAGGTTCTTTTATTTTTTGTCACACACTATCATTTTTAAAAATATATATTTTATTGATTTTTTACAGAGAGGAAGGGAGATAGAAAGTCAGAAACATTGATGAGAGAGAGAGACATCGATCAGCTGCCTCTTGCACGCCCCACAGTGGAGATGTGCCCGCAAGCAAGGTACATGCCCCCAACCGGAATCGAACCTGGGACATTTCAGTCCGCAAGTCGATGCTCTATCCACTGAGCCAAACCGGTCTCGGCAACACTATCATTTATTACTTGATGACTCTAACCAGTTAGGTAACTCCTGGAATGCACTTAAGAGGAGTACTGATACGGAACTCACGTGGAACTTAACTATCACTTGATATGAATATGCAGTCGGACACTGATGCTATTTTGAAGAGCAGAAAGAGAAAAGGGAAATTATTTACATTATGAATGATCATTTCATGCTTAGTATCTTTATTTTAAGGTTAATATATTGCAGAGAAAAAAGAGTGTTTAACATGCCCTCTCAGAAGGTCCTGGAGATCAGTGGTGTCTCTGAGAAGGTTGCACAGTATGAATGTCCCTAGTGCCAGTGAACTACCGTATTTTCTGGCGTATAAGACATTTTAACCCAGGAAAATCTTCTCAAAACCAGGGATTGCCGAGACTGGTTTGGCTCAGTGGATAGAGCGTCGGCTTGCGGACTGGAGGGTCCCAGGTTCGGTTCCGGCTGTGGACATGTGCCTTGCTTGCGGGCACATCTCTACGGTGGGGCATACAGGAGGCGGCTGATCAGTGTCTCTCTCTCTCATCGATGTTTCTGACTTTCTATCTCTCTCCCTTCCTCTCTGTAAAAAATCAATAAAATATATTTTAAAAAATAAAAAAAAAAACCGTCAGGGGTTGTCTTATACGATTAGGCGAATATATCCCAAACTCTGCTTTAACTGGAAAGGTTGGGGGTCATCTTATACGCCGGAAAATACAGTATGTGTGTAAAAAGGTTAAAATGCTCACTTTTCTGCTATGTTACCACGATGAGAACCCAGCCTTTTATATCCTACATATATGGCTTTCATGCTGTGCATAGTCTTCTTGGCTTTAATGACACTTCTCATTTTTTATTTACTAGTGGTATTCACCACTTCCAACGGGATGGACATGAAGGAACGCCGTGTTTGTACAAGCCAGCGGTACCACTGGTGGTAGCTGTTCCAAGGAGCTACTAACGGGCAGTGCAAAGTCAAGGGCATGTTACCAGCAGACAGGTTGCTGGACAGCTCCCCCTGGAGGTTCTCCTCCTGTTTCTGGAGAGGAGCTCTGAGGTCTGTCTGCTGTGTAAGCACCCTCCCCGAGGACTCTTACGGGTGATCCTACAATCACACATTGAAACCGCAGTGCCAAAGAGAAGACCTCATCAGAAGCCACTTCTGTACGAGGCCGGACAGCTGTGGCTGAGGGTGTGAGGTTTGGAGGACAACAGAGCCAAGTTAGAATCTCTGCTGCTCTAGCTTACTAGCTCTATGAGCTGAGGGAAATGGTCTGACCTCTGTAAACCTCAGTTCCTTGTCTTTAAATGGGAATAAAAAGGACATCCTGATGTGATTACGGGAACAAATAAATCGAAGTGTGTGGCCCGATAGTCATTGCCCAATATAGATTAGCTTTGAGAATCATCTTATTCCATCTGTTCTCAAGTGCACAATTATTTTACTTAAATATCTGTGGAGTCTAGACGTGAGAGTGAGGAAGGAGCACAGCTGACTTTCCCACTTTCACACGTTAAAATTCGAAGTACACTGAGCATCTGGACAGTGACCTGCAGATGTGAAGTGTGTCATACCGTCTGAAAGAAGACTCATGTATGTAGTACATAGTTTCATTCTCGCTATGCCCGGAGGCTTGGTCATCTGTGTTTCTCTCTCTGATCTGTCTCTCTCTCTTTCTTTTCTTTTCTTTTCTTTTTCTTTTTCTTTTTTTTTTTTTTTTTTTTTTTTTTTTTTTTTTTTTTTTTTTTTTTTTTTTTTTGTTGATATATTTGTATTGATTTTTTACAGAGAGGAGGATAGAGGGATAGAGAGTTAGAAACATCAATGAGAGAGACATCTATCAGCTGCCTCCTGCACGCCCCCTACTGGGGATGTGCCGAAAAACAAAATACATGCCCTTGACCGGTACAGAACCTGGGACCTTTCAGTCCCCAGGCCAATGCTCTATCCACTGAGCCAAACCGGTTTTGGCTCTCTCTGACCTCTTCATTGAGCTCTAGTTTCTGATCTCCAGCATTTTGTGAAACATTTCCTTTCCCTTCCCCTGTGCTGTGTGATACCAGTATATCTAAAACCCTCCCAGAAGCCCAGTTTTCTCTCCTGATTTCCCTCATAGTGTCTATAATATTAGATTTCGCTACTCATCAGGGCACCAGGCAGAGGCCTATATTCAGTATCTCTGTCTCTCAGGTATGTTGTTGCCGTGTTTTCGTCAGTTTTTCCTTCAGGACTTCTTTATCTTTCCCCACCTCCCTTAGCAAGGCCTATTGCATGTTGGGTGAATAAAATCCATGCCTTTTTAATTTTTTGAGGAAACTCCATACTCATTTCCATAGTGGCTGCACCCATTTACATTCCCACCAACGTTGCTTGCGGGTTCCCTGTCCTCATATCCTCACCAACACTTGCAACCTCTCGTCCTTTTGTAATAGCTGTTGTAGCAGGTGTGAGGTGGTATCACGTTGTGGTTTTAATTTGCATTATTTGTATATTGATGTTCAGTATATTTTTCATGTATTCGTTAGCATTTGTGTGACGTTGGAAAAAATTCATTTAGTTTTTTGCCTACTTTTCATCAGATTGTTTTAATGTTTTTTGCTATTTAGTTGTGTGTGCTTTATATATTTTGGATATTCAATCCTTATCAGATATGTGATTTGCTAAAACTGATGTCAGTAACTTACCCATATATTTTCTTCTAGGGATTTTATGATTTCAGGTCATATGTCCAAATCTTTAATCCATTTTGAGTTGACTTTTGTGTATGGTGTAAGATAGATACAATTTCATTCTTTCGTATGTGGCTGTCCAGTTTTCCCAACATCATTTATTAAAGAACTATCCTTTCATTCTGTTTTGGGAAACTTGATATCAAATTAACTGACCATATCTGAACAGATTTATTTCTGAGCTCAATCATTTTTATCTTTGTTCTGTTTCATGGGTCTGTGTGTCTGTTTTTAATGCGATGCCATGCTGTTTTGATTACTGTAGCTTTGTAACACAGTTAGATTCAGGGAGCATGATGCCTCCAGCTTTGCTCTTCTTTATGAAGATTTCTTTGGACATTCAAGCTTTCTTTTTGTCCCCTACAAATTTTAGGATGCTTTGTTGTAATTCTATTAAAAATGCCATTGGAATTTTGATAGGGATTACACTAAATCTGTAGATGGCTTTGGGTAGTATGGACATTTTGACAATATTAATTCTTATCATCCACGATCACACAATACTTTCCCATATTTGCGACCAAAATATCACAAAACTATTCTAGTCCTCAATCCCAGCTTTCCAATTACCGCACTTGTCTTCCCCACATGTTTTTTTTTTTTTTTGCTCTTTTTGAATTGTGTTATTTCCTTAATCAGAAAATTTAAGGGGCTTTAAGTTCTCCCCAAGATGATATTGAAGACTTTATGTTTTGACCTGAGGTCAACTCCCAACTTTATTACTCAATATTCTCCAAGCAGAATCTCCCAGTTCACTGGAGACCTATCTTTCTCCACCAACGCTGCTCAATATGACTTCACCGCTCATTGTTCCTGCCTGCTCTGAAATTTAATTTCCAGTTTAATCTTCCTAAAAATCAACTCCAATCAAGCCACTTCCCTACTTTGGAATACATTTTTACACTCTATTGCCTGGTGATATAATTACAGACTATCCTTGGCAGCTTCATCTCACTAACGCAGTAGTTCTGACTCATTCCTCTCGTTCCACACAGTTCACAGAACATTACCGTAAGTTATGTTTCACTTTTTCTTCTGTAATCTTCAGGGAACAAAGCAAATACACTCGGGGCCATGTAGCATTTCCTAGTGGAATAATTGCAGTACATATATATATATATAATCAATCTCTAGAGTGCTTGTTATGTGGCAGGTATTTTTGAGCATTTTGTAAAGTATAAATTCATTGAATCCATCTAACAGTCCTATGAGGTAGACACAATTATTGTTTCATTTTACAGGTGAAGAAACTGAAACACACAAAAAAGGTACGCAGTCTTCCCAAGGTCACATACTATATAATAAAAGCCTAATATGCTAAGTGTCTGACTATTTGTCTGACCATTCAACAAGTCATTTGACATGTACTGACCACCAGGGGCAGACACTCCAACCAGTAGGTTAGCTTGCTGCTGGGGTCCAGTGGATCAGGACTGGGGTGAGACGGGCCAGCCATGCTCTGGATCCCTCCCACTGTCACTTCCCAGCTCCCATCATGCATAGGTGGGGTCCCTCAGCCTGGCCTGTGCCCTCTCACAATCTATGACCCCTTGGGAAATATCAGAGAGCAGATTTCAGCCCTATCCCTGCAGGCCAGACCGAGGGACCCCACTGGTGCAATCCATGCACCAGGCCTCTAGTGGTTAATAAATGGCAGAGCTAGAATTTAATCTCTGATAGTCAAGGTCTGCAATCTATGCTAGTAGTTCTTTTGGCATACTGCCCCTCATCCCCTCCCACCCTTTTCCCATTGCTGGAGGTTGGGAATTACTGAGCTCCATCATTGTTACCAAGGTTCAAAAAGATCCCATTGTATTTTGGAAGTGGTTTGAATCCATCAAGCCTCCAGTGACTCTTAGTACCTCTGTGACCTCCTAGATCAGTGGTTCTCACCCTGTGAGTCGCGACCCCTTTGGGGGTCGAAGGACACTTTCACAGGGGTAGCCTAAGACCATCGGAAAACACAGGTATTTACATTATAATTCATAACAATATCAAAATTACAGTTATGAAGTATGGTTGGGGGTCACCACCACATGAGGAACTGTATTAAAGGGTCGCGGCATTAGAAAGGTTGAGAACCACTGTCCTAGATCACCTTTCTCAGGTACCACGTGTGGCCTCTTTACCCTATATTCACTCTGTGGCCATCACACTGGGTGGTATATATATCACATCTCTCTAACTCATAATGGACGCTGCAGCTTGCTCTTCTGATGTCCCAATTTTGTTTACAGTCCACCGATCCTAAGTTCAAAGTCACTTCTGTCTCCTCTCTCACTTCCCTAATCCATATTTACGGACAATTCCTTCTAAGTGTTGGTTCTTCCTGTGTCTCTGATAGCACTGGTTACCTTCTCCACCTTTTCTATCTACAGCGAGGGATGCCTCACCCGTTAACTGGCCCAGGGTAAGCAAGCCATGTGTTGATGGTTCCTATATTGCTTGAGATTCTCACTACCCTTTCTCCAGCCAGCGCAGGAGTCTTGTATGTGGTCTTCACAATGTGAATCTTTGACCCCAGATATCTGTTGCCAGTACCTGGGGTCAAAGACTCACATTTTTAAAAAATATATTTTATTGATTTTTCACAGAGAGGAAGGGAGAGGGATAGAAAGCTAGAAACGTCAATGAGAAAGAGACATTGATCAGCCGCTTCCTGCACCCCCCCCTACTGGGGATGTGCCCACAACCAATGTACATGCCCCTGACCAGAATCGAACCCAGGACCCTTCAGTCTGCAGGCCGATGCTCTATCCATTGAGCCAAACCGGCTTCAGCAAAGACTCACATTTTATCTAAGAAAGAACCTCTGTCCTGTTGCTGTCCATCACCCTTCCATCCCCACCATTGCTAAAACAAGAACTCACTCCTTCATCTGTGCCAAAAAGTCTACACCATGCACTCATCCTTCCACCCTCACCTCCCATTCCTCTGCTCTAAACACACCTGACCAGAAGCTGCTTCCGTACGTGTTCTCTTTTCCCACCTCCATGTTCCTGCTTGTGCATTGTATTTTACCGGAAGGACTGACCCTTACCCTGTCCTCTACCTTTACATCTTCACACATCCACCTTCCCTTTCTCCTTACTCTGTTTTCTCACCTTTCAGATCTCCTTTGGCGAGGAGCATGAATCTTTACTGGATTTGAAAACTCCTGAGGCCAGGAATGGGCTTTGCACAGTTCAGCTACCCTTGCCACGTCATCCAGTTTCTTGCACACATTAAATAAACGCGTTGGCTAGAAATAACGGCTAATCCCTGCTTGATTCTGTGTCGAAAATACAAGTCATTCTTCCAGCACCAAATGACGTAAATCAGAGGCTAGGGTGCATTAAGAAAAAGCCTTCTAAATTATTAGCCACAGGAAGGACACATTGAGATGGATTAAGTGGTTCCTGGTATCACCTTTAAAATCCCTAACCCTGGACTCGATATTTATCTGTTGTTTTTTTTCTATACATTTACTCTAACAAGCTGTCTCGTCGTTCAGCACTAATGCCTGACATCCCTGAAGCTTAGTTTCCTTTCCTGTAAAGCCAGGATGATAATACACACTTTCCATGATGGTCATGGAGATCAAAGGAAATACAGATCACATCTGATGCTCTATGATTTCTTAAAATCAGCTACTGAATACAATAGGCACTGAACATGTGTTCAGTAACTCCCTCCTGTCATGAGTGACCACGCCCACTTCCCTGAAGGGACCTGGGACCCACAAGGGAGTCGCCTGCAGAGTGAGCTGGCAGGGGCAGAGACCCCATAGAATTGTCTGCAAAGTGATGTACATAATCCACACGGACCCCACTGACCCGAGGGGAGGAAGGAGCCTGTGAAACGGACAGTTGCTCAGTCTTTTGTACAAAGAACAGACTGGCAAGTGTTTGCAGGTCAAACCCTTCCCGTCCTAGAATTCTGCCTAAAATCAAAAGAAACTAAATCAGAAGGACTGAAATCGGAAGGACTAAAATGCAATCCAGTGATGCCTTGTGCTCCACATAAAATACTCCCTGCCTTTCCCCCCAACTTCATGTCTCCCCATGTGAGACTGTGACCCGGGGGTAATTTGTGCCCGGAGACTGAGCAAAGGTGAGCCCGCAGGTGGTGAATGGAATGGTTCTGGCTGGCTGGGTGGCCACGCGTTGAATGAATAGCGACACATCTGTTGGAGCATTATCGATCCACATCTGCCTGAATTCAATCTCTTGTCCCTCTTCATTTCTTACTACTTTCTGATTTTTTATTTTCTTTCTCCAGTATCTCTCTTTACCTCCTCCTTGCTCAGTAGCCTCCTTTGAATACTGTTTCTAGCATCAGGACTTTTAAATACACATTGTTAACTCCCTGTAATTAAACCAGGTAAGGAAGTAGTCTTGGTTAAAGACAAGCTGGAGAAACAGGACTCTTTAAGGAAACGAAGCTTTGTCACTCTCAGGGGTTTCCCGAATCGGTTAAAAGCCACGGTGCTCAGGGCACACACTGTGCATTTCCTGTTGGAAATAATGTCTGTGCTTTTGCTTCCTTTTTTTCCCTAAAGACCTTTACTCTTTAAGTAGACTAATATGTATTTCTTTACCAATTGCTTAGCAAACATTTTTTTAAGTATCTTTGAACCCTGTGGAGAGTGGGATATGAGAGCCGATCTCAGTTGTTTCAAACAGCGTTAATGAGGTCAAGTGTACACACTAAATCTCTCCACCTGCCAGTGGCACTTCTTGCGTGGCCGTAAGTGGGGGGACGGGGTGTGAGAAGCGTTAGTGAGGATCTGTCCAGTTGGCCTCCGCATCCTTGGGGAAACGGCTCTGTTTGCATCAGCTCTGCTCCGTGGTCCCTAGCTTCGCTTTTCTTCGTAAGCAGCAGCTATCTTAAAAATTTTAGGCATAATTTTCACACCGTTCTGGTTACTTTAATCGTTTGTTTATTTCTGCTGTGTAGTAGTGTCACTTAAAACGAGGCCAGCGTTGTTTGCTTTCCAGTGGCATTGCTTATTGCGTATTTATAGCCTAATTGTTCAGGCTAATAACACTCCGTGAGTGCATAGAATTGCATCCGAACCCGGAAAGCAAAATAATGATCTATTTCATTGAGATGAGTGATTTTTTTTTTATTTTTTACTAACTTCCCGTTCCACACTTCCAGTGCTTTTCTCCTTTGATTAAAATGTGTTTCTCAATTAAATGCAAATGCAAATACGGGTAGGCTGTGTTTATGGGCGTAATAGAATTATTTAAGGAAGGTTTTAATTCAATTGCTGTTCATATTTCATGCGAGAACTGTTGGTTTGATTGTTGGGTTAGCGCTGCCATGTTCCATTTCCAAGATTACTTAAAGTGCTATGAAAACTCAATCATCTTGCCCAGATTTGATCAGTTTTTGCTCTCTCTTCGCTTGGATGTTAAAATGGACTGCTTTCCTAGATGCTTTATAAGTTATGTCAGTGATGTAGAAATTATCAGTGCTAACACTTTAGAGCCCCTTGAAACTGAGTTATGAAAAAATTGCTATTTGTTTTAAATAAGCATCTTATTGCACAGAATTGAATCAACTCTTACATTTAAGAGAATTGTATTCTAGAATGAATTATGCAATTAAAGATCTGGAAAAGTACTTCAAAACACCATGTAGTCTAACCTTGTAAATTTATACTAGAAATATAAAATGTTTGTATTAGAAATTGCATGTAATGCTATGGATTTCATTAGGATGCCTTTAGTACATTTTTAGAAGTATTCTATCACTTCTCAAACAAATTGTTTAAATAATTAAATAGATTATAGCTTGATCTTATTCTCTTTTTTTTTTCTTATTTTTTTAGAGACCTCAGTGAAAACCAGATTCAAGCAATCCCAAGGAAGGCTTTCCGTGGAGCAGTTGACATTAAAAATTTGTAAGTAGTTTCTAAAAAATGTATGCTGTTTTCTTAAGCCATCCTGTTTTAATGCGAAATTTATATTAAAGAAACGGTAATGAGAAGTGGCAAAAGCCCGATGTATCTTTATGCTTGATTAGGGGAGCATGTAAAGTGAGTTTTATATTGTTTTCACAATTTATCGGAAAGGATTCTCATTTAGATGTCTTCAATCTGAACTTGTTATCGAATTCATTCTTCAAACCTTGTGATGAATCTTGTTAAATCTGAGAAGTGATTTGATTAAAAGGTATTTGCAATGTATTTGCTGCCTTTTACTGTCATCTTATTTCACTAACTCCCTTTTCAGTTGTTACTGGTGTTTATTGGGTATGCAGACCATAAAGTATGTTTTCCAGAAAGAATAGATAATATTTTCTCGTTAGAGATACCTGCAGCCTAGAGCTATAGCTTTCTAAAATAGCTTTTAGATCACCATTTTCATCAAACGCCAACAATGCGAGAGGAGAAAAAAATTATGCATTTCCCTTTGTGTGAATATTTCTCTTACATCTAGTTTCCCTCATATATTTATGGAAGAATCTATGCATAACCTTCTTTGAAAAGAAACAAGACAAAGAATACTGCTCTCTGTATGTTCTCTTGATTAATCTTTAAACTGTAGTGTTTGTTCTAAATGCCCGTGGCACTGGTGATACGTATTGGATTTAAAATCTCAGTGGCAATACTGATGCCGCCAGTATATACTTTTATACATTTTAAAATACCATATGATCCTTTGAAAGTGATGGTTTTGGATCGACTGTGAAAGGGAGGGCATAAAATGTTTCTTTATCCTCTGCCTTAGCTTGAAATGGAGGGGGAGAGAAGACTCTGAGTGCTGAGATTAACTATCAGGAATTCCGTACTTTTTAGCTGGTCGTAAACAGGGCAGGGGCTGTGTCAAGAATTAACTTATATTTGGAATTCTCCATGGTGGGATCCGACATTTTTTTCAATAGAGAAAGCGAGACAGATGTTGTTCCTTGTCAAAGAGGATGACTATTTATAAAGCTACACGTCTTGGCTTCTAGATCTCCTCTTCCATGTAAGTGGTTTTTGTTTTAAATGTGCAGTTTCTAAATGGGCACGTTTAAATGAAGAGAAAAATCCGGCTTCTGCATCTAACTGTGGAGAGCCATTACAGTCCTGGCCATCGGTATTTCTGAGTGTTTACATGGTCAAAGGATTTTATTTGCTTTCTCTTTATCTTCTTCAGCTTGGAGAAGTCTTCCTGTAGACTCAGCGATGCAGGGTGTTCAGAACCGCCTCTGTATATTAGGTTGGAACATAAAGATCCTATGTGGCACCTACTCAAGTTGCCTATTCGTCACTGTAAAAGGATCATAATGGCTACAGTTGACCACCCTTTGGGAATGCACTTACAATCTTACCATAGTATTATCTCTAAGTCCTTAAAACAGGTGGCTTTTACTTCTTAGGAAAGATATTCAAGGAATCCAAGACCATAAGTAATCCTTCTGCCAAATTTAAGGATACAGTCTGGAACAGGATGCAGGTCATGGTGAGATTCTTGCTAATGTCCTCTTCGCTTATCCTCAAAAAATGTGATTTTAGAAGTTTAGAGATAACAGAAAAGGGAGATCGATCCTACTAAGTCAATAATGCTGGCTAGCCAGTGTACTGAATGGAATGCATTATTGACTTAGTAGGATTTTCGAAAATATTTTTCCCTACATGCCTTATCCCCATCCACCCCAAAATTAAAGAGCGTTTTTATGGATTCAATGAGATGAGATTAGTACCGGAGTCTCAGAATCTTTGGGTATTTATTAGATTTGTAGCTATGACAAATTAGTAAACTTCACTTAGCCTTATTTTCACTTTTATAAAATGAACCTAATAATTGCTTGGTTTTGTTGTGAGCATTGGGGGAGGGGAAGAAGATATATACAAGCCAGTTTATAACAGTAAAATGCTATGAAATAGATTTTCATTCTGCAAGTACTACTACTCAACGGCTAGGAGTTAACCTTGGAAGAGATAGAGTAAGAAGAGCGAAAAGCAGGGCATTTGCAATATTAGTAATGGATAAGAGGCCCATGTTTATTACGGATTATTTAGACATGAGCTACAGAATGGAAAAGTGAAATATAGCAGAAAGTGCTAAGTGACTCACCCAAGATGCTGACATTAAGTGCTATAGTTGCTGAGGAGAGCAAGAGATAAAAAGGATTGCTTGAAGTTATTAGGGAATTCTGTAAGGAAAAACTTCATAAAAGAAAATATAAAGGAATCTTCGGAGAGGTTGGTTTGTATTCATAAGCAGTGGCAAGAGTGGGACGGAGGCAGTCAGAATTTACTAAAGAGGCTATACAAAGATCGAATTTTTACTGCCTGTCATGTAACAATGGGAAAGACCATCAGAACAACATTGAAAATACCCCAATTCATTTTTAGGTTTATTTACTTCATTAGGATCATAGCTACAATCATGAATTTTACTGTAAAAGAGGTTTTCTGTCATTAAAATACAGTTCAAACTACAGTATTTTAAAACAATGTCCAGTTTCATGGGTCTTGATTTGAAGTCCAATTTTCTCATTAAAAGTTAAAAATATATCTGGTAAAATATATTTACTATGAGGGTAAACTTGAATTCAGAATATTAGTAAAGGGGTGACCATACATTTTCAAACGATGCCTCACTAAACACCAAAGATATCTGCATTAATAATATCAGAAATATTCAGGGTGGGAAGGAGAGGAGCAGACCTCTTTGCATTCCAGGGTATGCATTTACAATCTGGACAATCCTGTATGGTGCCAGGATGGCTACTGGTCCGGGTCATTGAGAGTAAAAGAGAAAAAAAACAAAACACGAAAGTTAGAAGAAATATGTGCTTGGGTTGCATCAAGGTGGTATTTAGTTGAGCGCTAACAGCCAATCTGATGCACTGTATTGGGCTTATTGGATTTCCCACCGTCAGGCCTTATTCCGAGAAAATTCCAGTTATTAGAAGACTTTCGCTGGCAGGACTTTCTTTAATCGGGCGGATTGGCTAACTGTGCTCATGGCGGCGTCCTGACAGTAGGAAATGGATGCTGTGGAAATTTTGCAGATTAGCGGCTCTTAGTCCTCTTCCTGCAGGCAAGGCACACAAAAACCAGGCCAGACAGAGGGACATTTATCTTGCTCTTCAGCATCTCCGGGGTGGACTTCCCTTACCCTTTTGACTTTTCTCTATGAATTCCTTAACCGGATTAAAATTCTCTATATTTTTCTTTTGTCACCTACGTTTCTCTGGCTGCGATAGAAACCACTTGCTTTTTTTCCTGATGTTCTAGATGGTAAGATCTGAGAATAACAAGATCATATTCAAACGCCACCTAAATTACAGTGTTTAGAATAATTCCCGGCAGCACTTTTCCATAGGATTCACATCTGTGTTTTCAAACTCCCCAATCAAGTCTGAATTAAAGTATTGATATCATATCATTACCAACCGAGGCCTTGCCAAAATGGTAATCACAGTTTATACCACGTTTTTGAAAAAATAATTTTGCATCTATTTCATGTATTCAACACAGATTCGGTAAAGCTTTCACTGCCTTCTGATCAAATCTTAAACAAAGACATGTTACATTATGCGACTGTGTTTTTTTTTTTTAAACAGGGATTTATGAGATATTTCCATTTAATTGAATAATGTTGAATAATTTAGGGGAATATTCAAATTAAGCCTTGCTTTATTGCTGAGCCTTGCAAGCTTCTGCTCTGAGCATGTACTTTCTGAGTATAAAAATCCTTCCAAAGTCTCTTGCATTTATAAGAAAACATTCCTAGTTATAGTTATTCTAGGACTTAAATGAAAAAAGGACAAATGTACAAACTTTAAAATTAAGCAGATTGCTAGTTGTTATTCATCTCACAAAAGCAAACTCTATCATACTTCCCCATTAGTTTATTTAGTGAGTTCAAGATGGATACTTTAAAATAATTAAATTTCAACAAGCATCATTTCAGCTATACTGTGTAATATAAATCATACTTGCCTTTTTTCTAATTTCATTTTGCAGTACATCCTCCAAGTGTACAACATGTTCCAGTGAAACTTTACTTTTCACTGTTCAAATATAAATACATTCCTTTCCATTTGCTTGCATTATCCCAAATCCATTAACCCTCCATCTGGTAAACTTACCATGATTTTCCAGGAAAACTGCCTCTTGGTAAAAAGTATATTATTAAAAATATTACATTTATCCTTTTTTTAAAATTGATAGACAAGGGCCTACGTTAAAGAGGGTTTAGCTTGGTTCTCTTTGAGTAAGTCCTGATATCATTTGGGAAGCAGATATGGATGATCATGACATTTAAGGAAACAAATTACCCAATTTGAGTTACAATGATTATTGGCGATAAGAAGATTTGGCAAACAGAAGAGTTGATTTATATTGTTATGATATATTTTCTACACAAATGCAAAACTTACTTTCGCTTTGTCACATAACTTAAGTCAGAATTGTAAAATGTCTTACTCTAATCAGCTAGTTTACATGTTTAAGGCAAGACATTTCTTTTCATACTTACATACTTATTAAATAATTATCCTACAAATAAAATCTATTGACAGAACATTGAAATCGTAACTTTTAGGGACCCCCACTCTTTTCTAGAGAGTTTCCAGTGAGAGGAGGCTGAAGAGACTAAGAAGGGGAGATCAGTTTCTCTTTCAAGGGGTTTGCTATCCGTAGTGTTGGAGTAGATGCCACAGGTCTTCAGTGAAACATAAAACCATCTGAACAAACGAGTAGGGATGACTCTCCATTCGGATAGAGTACATTGAGTTTTGTATTCTGAGGCCCTGAGCTCCCCTTAACACCCAGAAGGCTGTCTATAGACATGAGAGATAACCAGCTGTTGTTGAGTCCTTGAATGTGAAAAATATCAGGAAGATGCCACTAGAACTGTCCATGGGAACTGTCCATGGTCCTGTAATTTCCCTGGTTAATACTCCTTCTAAAAGCACACTGAATTCTGTGATAACCCCCAACAACTATGCTCAAGGGGGCTACCAACAACCTCTCCAAATTTGCTTTCATCAGTGATGGCATTCTCTCATGTAACAATGAATCTATACAATCCTCATTATTCGCAAAACAAATAAATACAAGAATGTCTGATTAATTGGGAATCCAAGTCACATATGTACAACATAAGAATTGGCATGATTTTGCTGTGGTTGTTATGTTGTACTGGAGACAGATCAGCTCTTTAGGTTCCTACATTCCTCAACACTGTCCAGCCTCTCTTTGCTACCTTTATATTATTCAATGGGCTGCAAATTAAATTTGATCTGCATTTCATGTTCTCATTAGGTCACTTAACATTGCAGGCAGGTTTCTTTCCACAAAGCCTTCTTTTTCATCCCATCATTATCTGGTTTGAAATCATTCAGTGTATTTCCTGTCCAGTGTGGCTCAGTGCTTGAGCTTCAACCTATGAACCAGGAGGTCTAAGTTCCATTCCTGGTCAGGGCAGGTACCTGGGTTGTGGGCTTGACATTCAAGGGTCAGCCAATCAATGATTCTCTCTTATCAATGATGTTTCTCTCTCTCTCCCTCTTCCTTCTTCTTTGAAATCAATAAAGATGCATTAAAGTCATTTAGTTTATATTAAATAAAACACTTTGTTATAGATACTATAGCAAAGCCTTATAGACACAGAAGAATATTGTCATAGTTCTGCAGTGTCTATAGGAATATAGACTCTAGCCTGAGAAAGAAGTGATTGTTATTAAATGTCTATTAGACAATCTAACTGCTCATAAGTGACTTCCACCCAGGTTCCCAGCCCTCTCTCCCACTTAATCTGCACACAAGCTCTTTGCTCAAGCCCCAATGGCCTCTCTCTAGAGAATATTTACTGTAAACATTGAAGAGCCTGTGCTTACAACTGTTCTTTTTAATATATACATACATATATATGTGTGTGTGTGTGTATTATTGAGTTTTTGCAGAGAGGAAGGGAGAGAGATAGAGAATTAGAAATATTGATGAGAGAGAAACATTGATCAGCTTCCCCCTGCACACCTTCTACTGGGGCTGTGCTTGCAACCAAGGTACGTGCCCTTCACTTGAATCAAACCCGGGACCTTTCAGTCCGCAGGATGATGCTCTATCCACTGAGCCAAACCAGTTTCAGCTACAACTGTTCTTTGGTTGTGCCCATCTCCATCAAAGGGAGTGCTGTTTTTATTTTTTGTCTTCCTGGAATCTACCAGATCTTTAAGGATCAGGTTTTTTCCAACCCTCACACGTGCTTCCTTCAGCCTACTGCAATCTTCTTTCTTCTCAGAATTTGTTTCTCTCTCTTCGTTTGCTGGCTTTGTCCTTGAAACTTGGCCATCAGAGATTCAACTGAGCCCCCTCCCAACTTCCCCATTTTCAGAATGAATAACTCCTGAATCTGTTACCCTGGCTACTTGTTATTGAATGGGGGTTTCAAATGTACCTAAGTTTAAATTTGAATCAAGATTTCACCAACTTTTTACTACCTACCTTGAATAAGTTATTGAAGTCTGTGAGCCTCAGCTTCTCACTTATAAAATCAAGATGATAATATTTACCTTCTATTGAAGGTGTAACGAGGACTCATGGGATGGTGCATAGACAGTCTCTGCCAATTGTCGTGCATTGCATAAATACCCTTGATGGACAGCTGGTCCCGTCTAATTCACTCAGCCAACATTTGATCCATGCTAAGTGGTCCTTGATATTTGGTGCTGTTCAGAACGCCTATGCTTAGAAGGTCCCTAGTTTCAGACAGTCCTTCAAATGTGTTTCTACTGTTTGCTTATAGGATTAAGACATTAAAAGCCTATGATGTTTTACTGATCCAATAATCCCATTGCGCTGATATTGCACTGATAACCCATCTTGCCTGGAAGCCTGACTGGTGATGCCACATGGGTTCAGGTCAGCAATTTTCAACCCGTGTCCACAAGAATTTTTCAAACATGCAATATCTGGTTACAGTGGTGCCTCGAGATACGAGTGCCCTAACATACGAGATTTTGAGATACGAGCTGCCGAGCGAGCGATTTTTGCTTTGAAATACGAGCAACATTTGAGATAGGAGTAATCGCGCGATCGGCCGGCCGCACATGACCCACCAGTTTACCGCGACTCGAGCGTCTCATAGTTTCCCACACCTCAAGGTTACGGAAGGAATTAAACTCGTATCTCGAGGTACCACTGTATTTAGTCAGAGGCACTGACTTCTTTCCCCTTGGATTGTCAACCAAAGAAATGACAGCAGCCAACACAGTAATACTGGTCCCGTGTAAATAAATAGTTTTCTTAAATACACAATTATACAGTTGCCCTGACCAGTTCACTCAGTTGGTTAGAGCATATTCTGTGCACCAAAAAGTTGCTAGTTCGATTCCTAATCAGGATGTGTATTGAAGGCAAGCTATCGATGTTTCTCTTTCCCCCCTCTGAAAGTCAATAAACACCATATCCTCAGTTTAGAACTAAAATTAATAATAATACAATTTTTCATCAGAGCAGCAAAAATATGTATATTTATGCCGTACCTCAGAATTTTAGTAATTAGTTTATTTGTGTCATGAGAAAAAAGGTTGAAAATTGCAGTGTTAGATACACAGTTTGGCTTGGACCCAATGTCTCTGTGAATCTTTTGAACCAGATTAAATGTTTGTTAATCACAACTGGTTGAAGTTATAGTCAGTTTCAGTTTCCAGCCACCTTCCATTATTTTGCTTAGAGTTACCAGACCATGAAGGTCAACTTGGTTGTCTTTCATTTATTTTTGTTTCCGGCTCTCTTAAAGAGACCTTTGTTTCTTCCCAACAATTGACAATTGGATATGCCTTCATACCATAGGTTATTTCAATAAAAACTGAAATTCTCTATTCCTATGGAAAACAAAACAAAACACAAAATGTTGTTTGAAAAATTGCAAGAAAGGTTAATTTCACAAATAATGAAAATTGTTTTGCATTCTTCAGAATGGTCCTTACCTTGGTTATTTTCTTGACTAAATCCCAGGTTAACTTGGATGTGTTTTATGCTGAGGAAAATGATAGAGTCGCTGACACTTCTGTCTAGGGTGTTCATTTATATATCATTCTTATGCTTCCATTCATTATAACTTAAATCTCAGAGTAGTTCTTAAACCATTGTTATTTGTATGAGATTTGTATGTTTAGGCACTCTTTGGCTTGAATTTTATACATGCAAGGGGAAAAAAAATAGAACAGATTATGCCCATTCCCTTAACCCTTAGCAGTATTTTCATGCCCATACCCTTAATTAGCAGTATTTTTTCTTTTTCTTCTACTTCACCAGCTAACTGCCACGCATCCAAAATGGAAACCATCCCACACACCACAATATTTTGAATTTAATTTTAAAAATCCTTTTGCATTGAATATTATAAAGATAAATATATTACTCACAATTTAGGGGTTCTTGAATATTTTCAGTTGACAATTCTCACAAAAATGATTTTAAAGTTAGGAAAAACATTTTTATAGATGCACGTAGCATGTGGGGATGGTCTGTCTCTTGTGTCTGTAGATGCTTATGGAATATAATGGGTTAATTTATGTGCTCCATCACCTTTGTTCCTAAATGGCAAAATTTTCCCATTCCCTCATATGATCCTTGTTACTCTATGCATTTGAAGTCCGCTAAAATTTTGGAATTTGCCGTCTTATAATAGTCTTATGAATATGAACGGAACTTGTATTTCCCGTAACTTAAAAAAAGAGACAGCTGGAAAACTAGAGCAGAATCATAATAATTTATTTTGAGACGTTGAGGGAACCTGACCGCCTTAGAAATTATTAGAGATGTTTTATGTTCACTGTTGTTTCAGAGTTAAGAATAGTTTATGTTCTAATTCTTTCAAAAATCAATTCATAATAAGATGTTGAAGTGAGGTATGAATTTTCTAGGGGTAAGGAAGTGATGAACTGAGGTTAATATAGGAAGGAAAGTTTTATACATAGAACTCAAACATAGCCTGCTATTCAAACTGAGAAAAATGGAAAAAGGAACCCCTGAGAAACACTTAAATGTAACCGAATACAACGTCTCCAACTACATTCCCGAATGCCAAGTTAGAAATGGTTTACCTTCCTGTCACTTAATATAGCTATTTTTAAAACTTATATTTAGCCACATTGTATATTGTCTCTCATATCTAAAATTGATCAAAATCTGAAACGAGGCTGAATTATTTTTAGTGTTAAAAATATCAGATTATCTTTAGAAACGGGTTGTTTGTGAGGTCCAGAGAGTTCCATCTCTAAATAAAGGCAGCGCGTTGTCTGAGACTGACTTTAGCAGGACGAGGGGAAGCGGGCATCTAGAGTTATTTCAGAGTGCCAGCAGAGGCCCGGGCACGGAGGAGAATTATAGGAGGTTGGTGCCAAGAGAGCAAGAGAGGTCTCGAAGGTTCTCTATTCATTGTCATATCGTCATTTTTATGAAATTCAAGATAAAGCAAATGTGTCAAAATACGCTACAGATAGGGCTGTGAAGGATCAGATAGAGAGGAGATATGGGATTTAAACAGGGGTTGGAGACAGAAAAATAAGAAGACACAAAACTCTGCCAAAACCGGTTTGGCTCAGTGGATAGAGCGTCGGCCTGCGGACTGCATGGTCCCAGGTTCGATTCCAGTCAAGGGCATGCACCTTGGTTGCGGGCACATCCCCAGTGGGAGGTGTGCAGGAGGAGGCTGATCCATGTTTCTCTCTTATCGTTGTTTCTAACTCTGTCCCTCCCCCTTCCTCTCTGTAAAAAATCAATAAAATATATTTAAAAAAGAAAAAGACATAAATCTCTGTGCTAGCACATGTCAGCTGAAACCATTGGTAATACCATCTATACCATGTTTTTCTTCCCAGGAAATAAGGGAAGTGGCAGTTTGCTTCCTCCACGAAAGTGGTCCCTCTGCCAGGAAAGCATCCTAAAGCCATTCCTAAGGGCCTAGTGCTCTGAGCATCCCACATCCACAGATTTCCACGCCATCTGGCTGACTAGTGTGACATTACCTTTTGTTGTTGTTAGTGTTTGTTTTTGTTTGAATCCTTCTCTATACCGATATTTTTCCCGTCGATTTCTTAGAGAGAATGGAAGGGATGGGAGAGAGAGAGAGATGTATCGATATGAGAAAGACACATCAATTGGTTGCCTCCCCCGTAGCCACCATTGGGCTAGAGATGCAACCTGCAGCCTAGGTACATGCCCTTGACCGGAATCAAACCTGGGACCCTTCAGTCTGCAGGTCAATGCTCTAACCACTGAGCAAAACCAGCTAGGTTAGTTGTGACGTTAGTGTTTAGAGATAAAGGGAAAAAAAAACGTTCCTCTTACTAATTCCTTCATTCAAAATAATACCATGGCACAGGAGGAAACCTCATGTAAACAGGCTGCCTGTCTCCAAACGCGTGGCTCACAACAGATCCTCTTTTGTTCCCCGAAAGCACAGATGCCCAGGGTTCGAAAGGGAGCGGAGCAGGGAGTGAGCCAGTTGAGAAAAAACGAGGTGCAGAAAAACAGTCCCGACCCCCTGAAATAAATGACAGGATCTCACACTGTTGACACTGTTTATCTGGAGGCCTATGCAGACAAGTGGAAGTTTCCGCAGAGACTCTCCCATGAGCAATCACTTTGGCTCGGCTATTGCCATACGCGTTCCTTCGCATAGAGTTAAAGATCCCCCAGCCGATGACAACATTAGTCCTTTGGATTTCGTGCCTCCATTCACAGGTCACATTTTTCATAAAATAACTTTGTTCCCCGAAGCTCTGAGGACAGAGATCAGAGGGCGTCCAGAAAACTTTTTTTAAAATATATTTTATTGATTTTTTACAGAGAGGAAGGGAGAGAGATAGAAAGTCAGAAACATCAATGAGAGAGAGACATCGATCAGCCGCCTCCTGCACGCCCCACACTGGAGATGTGCCCACAGGCAAGGTACATGCCCCCAACTGGAATCGAACCTGGGACCTTTCAGTCTGCAGGCTGATGCTCTATCCACTGAGCCAAACCGGTCTCAGCCGTCCAGAAAACTTTTAAGGAAACCTCCAGGCCTATGGGAGCCAGAGAGTCTGAATGTTTTCGCACCAATAAAGTGCAAAGATTTCTGTTAGTAATCGGAAGCCTGTGACCCAGAGCAGAAAAATAAGGCTACCGAGGCGACACGATGGGTCTCCGTGTCTGGCGGCAGACAGAAGGTAACCTGCCTGTCAGCTCCTGCAGGACCCGGTTTGTGGAGGACCCCCCAGCCTGCCAGCCCCCCCTTTGTGGATGCTCTGCATGATTTAAAAGAAGCTTTGTCAGCACTGATTTATACTTTGACAGCGGAGGATATTAAGATATGGGCACCCGTACCGCGCACCCTTTTACAGATTAACCTGGAGATGCATTAGGCAAATTTGAGCGCGTTAAAAGATTTCGCCAATTTGTCTGGAAACAATTTCTCTTTCGCAGCGTGTCAGGGGTAACACCTCACTCCATTGTCCCCTTTGTAAACGGCTTTGATGAATCGTCCCAGGGGTTAGAGAAGAGGCGCGGGGATATATATTTAGTACTTCCACGTTTAAAAAAAAAAAGGTTATTGGCTTCATTAATGAATTTAATCTGTAAAAATCAAAAGCGCTCGACAATGTGTTTCTTTGTATCATGGGCCTTTCAAATCTTCTTGAAAATAAAATCAGACTTCTGCATTACTTTCCCGTAAGTGGAATGCTTTGGGCTATCACAGCGTGAACGGTGGCTGCTGTTGACAAAAGCGATAAAATTGCATCTTCTCCGGAGTTTGCCTGCTTTTGAACACGGCGTGTCCTAGATGGTGCCTTTTGCACGACATCAGGAGAGCCTCCTGTATGACTGTGTCCCCCGGAGACCTGCGTGAAATGAGCTGCATATTTCACGAGACTTTGTGGAGGTACATCATGTCTAAAGTAAGGAATCCAGAGAGGCTGGATCCACTCCTTGCACCTTTTTTTCGGTAGTTTTATGGGGAGAAACGGCGATTCGGTGGGAATGTTGAAATGGTGGTGGTAGGAACAGACCCCAGCTATGAATTAGTCCTTCCGGTGGGTTCTGAACTGGAAACAAGGAGGAGAGGCAGTCGTACTCTGATCACAGTCTTGCCTCTGCATAACTTCACGTGGAGCTGACAACCCCTCTGATCATTTCATCAAACCTCCCGCTTCTCTCCCAAGTGCAGCATTGCGATACTTTTCCTTCACTGGGATAATAATATCACTGAGCACTAAGCTGCTAGATTTAAACACTGTTTATTAGAAAGAAAGAAAGAAAGAAAGAAAGAAAGAAAGAAAGAAAGAAAGAAAGAAAGAAAGAAGGAAGGAAGGAAGGAAGGAAGGAAGGAAGGAAGGAAGGAAGGAAGGAAGGAAGGAAGGAAGGAAGGAAGGAGAGAGAGAAAGAAAAAGAAAGAAAAAGAATAGAACAGGTAGGGTGGTAGGATTTACTACTGAACCATTCATTTTAACAAAGTCAATTCCTTTGTGTTGTAAATAAGGACGTTTGAATTCCAAAAACAAGTGGCAGGAAAAAATCAGACTTAACCAAGTTTGGAGCAGCCTATTTCTTTTTTTCTTATTAGCTCCAATCTTTGAAATTGAACCAACAGCAAGAAAAGATTCATTTGGTTCCATTCTGTGTCATTTCTGAGGAACTGAGACAGCCTTTTAACTTTTTACCGTAGATAGAGGTAGTGATTTCAGGAGGCTGCTGCAGTATCTGTTTTGTTCGCGGTGTGGGCTGAAATTCGCATCTTTGAGGGGAAAAAAAAAAACCTGTTTTATTGATTTCCTAACATTTTAAACGCTCATTTCCTGGAGAGTGGTATCACTCAGGAAGTTCCCGGCTTAAAAAGTCTGCTTCAAAAGTCCGCCGCGTCTACGGGGCAGGGGAATTCGCGTATCGTGATAAACAATGCACATTATGAGCACAGTGAGGCTTAAAATAGAACCACCGCTGGCTTGCTCCGCGGATTCCTGGTTGGGACTGCGGAGAAGATATATGGGACCTCATTTCTCTTGCCGGATTCGGAGTTCTCGAAGGAAAACCGCTTTTAAAAAAGGAGCGGATCCAAAAGTAGCCTCGCTCCTCTCCTTGCCAAGGATAGCGAAATTAACATGCAGCTGGGCCTCTCTGATAAATGGATTCCGTTAGGTCACCGAGGGGGTGCGTGTGACATTAAGTGATTTACAGTCCTTTACCTTAATGAAATTGTTTCAGCAGGATGACGCTGAAAGCTCTTAATGGATAGCTGTGCTTGATGTAATGAAATTGCATTCCTATGGCATTTAATATAAGGTGCGGTTATTATTTACGGGGGCTTTCTCCGAGGGCTGCTATTTGCACAGACAGTTCAGAACAAAAAAGAGATTTTCAGCGGCGGCATGGAGGCCGGAATGGCTCGTGACATTCTTCGGCCGATGAGTGAATCGGGGAGAGCATTTCGGTTCCTGCAGGCAGGGTTTCCCAGACCCTTCAGGAAACTACCTTTCCCTCACCCTGCAAGCCTTCAGCCTCTTTTTACACCTCTTCTCTCGTCCGTTTTCACAGGCAACTGGATTACAACCAGATCAGCTGTATCGAAGATGGGGCATTCAGGGCTCTGCGGGACCTGGAAGTGCTGTAAGTGTCTCTGATTTCTCTCACTCCTCCTCCTCACTACAGCTTTGTGTCCGGGGGGCAGAGAAAGAGGGGGGGGGGGAGGATGCTAATGTGGAAGCTTATCTGTTAGCTTAAAACCAGAGTCAACGTGGTCTCCTAAAGAGATGCCTTCATAACTCCTGGTGAAAACAGGGAAGAGTACAAATGTGTGTGTGCAAAATCGTGTGCAGAGCCGTATGTTAAAGTAACATTGTCTGTGTAAGAGGGACACGCAGATGTTCACACACAGAATGTCCTTGAAGTGTCTCTTCTTATGATGAACTATTCTTATGTCCGGGATCTGTGGGAATTCCTAGGACTGCTAAGTCATAAGATAACATCAGTTGTATAGGAGAAATCGCAACAAAAAATAAACCTGAGGAGCTGATAGGTGGGTAGATGCTGTAGTTGCTGTGCAATGGAAAGATGTTTTCTCACCGTAAAATGTGCTTTTTAACCGGATAACTTGATATCGTTTTTGGAAGGCTCTTTGGAAATTGACAATTCTGCTTTTAATGAGCAGCCAAAAGGTCCATTCAAGTCTTCATTTCTGACTTAGTAAAGCACAACTCACAGGTCTGAACTATATGGGCAGGCACCACTGACTAAATTGGTGAGAAGCAACTGAATAATCTCTACAGCTCCTGGACTTAGTAACCTGATTTAAATTAAAAGATTAATTATAATTAAAATAATGTTAATGACAAGGAGAGTTCCTAAAGCAAGGGAAGCTGCCCGTCCATCTGTGGATTTTTTTTCCAGTCCAAGAGTCAGCTTTTTGCAGCTTTTAAAATACACTTACACGTTTCTCCCCCATCTACACTATTTTTCTATGCACTCATTTACTCCTGACTCACTGTCTGCAGAAATCCAAAATTGAATTAAATGTAAAGAAGTTTTGAATTTTTAGTCCAGCTGGTTAACGTTATCCAGGAATCACAAAAGCCTCTTAAAAAAAAAAAAAAAAAAGGATTCCATTGCTTTATAAATTGAGTTTGAGAAACAGGATGTAATTCTGAAAAAAAAAAATCTAATGTTTCGATCAGGTGACTTATTTTAGCAATATTTTCTATATGATTTTGATATTAATTGTTCTGAGTTTGTTTGCTGAAAAATAAATGAATATGTGAATGACTGAATAATAGAGTTTTTAGCTGTGTCATGTGATATTGTTAATTATGTTTAAAGGCTTATGTAAGCATAAGTTCTCTAACCACAGGAGAAGTCATCTTAGTTTTGGCTGATAACAGCCTAACTTTTTCCATAGGGAAAAATATTCAAAGTGCCAATTATACACAGTGTAGTTGTAAGGCCGCCTTTTAAATTGCGTCCCAGAGCCCGTTTTAATATACGAAGCTCGCTGGTGCTAATTCAAAGTCAGGATAATTAGGATAAAACTATGGTTCCGTGAGAGTCCTCTGATGTCAGGACCGTAGCCAATGCCACTAAACTCTGTACGTGAAGAGATTGCCGCAGGAATTAAATTTAATTCAGCGGAGCTGATAAAGCCAAACAAATTGACCCTAAGTCAGTGCTTCTAACTGGGAAGATGAATGATAGCAATCATTTTGTGGAAATTTTGCTGAGTATTTTGGACAAATTGCAAGTTCATAATGTACTTTGTTATTAAGAGTTTAAATACTTATTAGATATGGAATTATTTATATATAATATATTGAGTATATGTTGAGTACTCCATAGTGACAGAAAGAATACAAATAATACGTGTATTTTTGAAATATTTACATATTTGCATGGAGAGAGAGAATATGTCAGAAAGAAAACCTGCTATGTGCCAAGCACTACGTTTGGCATTAAAATCCCGCTACTAATTAATACAATAACTATTAATTTGCTTATTTGTTATAAATTAATATACCTGCTTTGAGAAACAGTAAATTCATGAAAACATAATCACCTCATTCATTGTGGGTGCTGTGTGAGCAAACTATCTAAAAAGTAACCTTGAAAAGATCTATCATAACCACATCAGAGAGTAATAAACATTTTATGGTTTATGGAATTAAAATTGAAATCTAAACTGTTGAAAACTCTTTTGGGGACCTAATACGTATGTCTCAAAAAGATACAGATTGTTCCGAGTTTGTTTGCTGAAAAATAAATGAATATATAAAATTAGCACAGAAAGTATGCATTTCTTTCAAAAAGATTTAAATATTGACATTAAAATTTTATAAAGTCAAGCACACATGCTTTTACCATACATATTAATTTTTAAATTTTTATAACTCATATAACCTTTAGAGAAACTAGTTGTGAATTTAAGGAAAAATTGAAT